>JAVJAP010000115.1:0-57338 GCA_034770075.1 Aralia elata
ACAAGTTTCCACTATCTTCGGGGCCTTAAACAACGCGATTAATCGCCTTGGGGGGGGCGTTCGTTTTAAGGTCCCGACGATTACATATTTACAATAACGGATACACTCCACCCGATTACATACATTCAAAATATGGTCCATCATCGGATTTGGACCCACGGGGTCGCATTCCTAGGCTCACATTCCGAACTTATTGCACAACCACCAAATGGATTATAACGAAAATAATCAACAACGGGGATGCCTAACACTCTAGGACATCTTACAATGACGATTGAAAATATCATTGCCGAATGATTGACATTCACCATAATAGGTTATAAATTTGCAATCAAACGGATATCATCGGGCTATTAGGGGGAATTTCATTCCGATAGTAGACCCTTCACTAATAGTCCCTAACCCATGGCAATCACACTAATATGTAAGAAAAAAACTACATTTAAGGTAATTTGGGATGACCAAAAGCTCAACAAAAATAGCATAAACAAAATGCTAAAGAACAAAAGAGGTTTTTTTTTTATTTTTTGTTTATTTTAAAAACCTTGCCAATTTATTCCCCACAATTATGTATGAATTTTTGTGTATTGAGTTAGGAGTAGAAAATATTGAGATATTAATCTCACAAAGTAAGATACAATTTCTATACTATTTCTCACTCTGTCGCCTCTCTTAATTTTTGCTGTTGTCTTCCTATTTTTCTTCCTCTCCCCCGAACTGCCTGCTAGCTCGCTGAATTCTTTCTCCATTTTGTTTCCTGGTATGCGAAGCTGGCCTAATATAAGCCACTGCCAAGGGGCAGGCCGCAGATCTATCTGCGGCTGGCCGCAGATTACATCTGCGGCTGGCCCTTGGTTCCTTCCCCCCAGCCGCGCTCAGAGTCCCGTGCGCTTCGGAGTCCCGTGCTGCCTCGAGATTCCGTCCTTGGCCGCGAATTGATCTGCGGCTTAACTGTGCTCGCATTTTCTTCCCCTCCAGTTTTTTTCCTATGCCTCGTCGCTCTGAATTTTTCGTGTCGTACCCGTATCGGTGGTTCCGTCTGACGGTGGTTTGCGCTCGGCCAGTCCGGCAACCCGTCGGGAAAGTTGCCCACGTCCATCCGGGCAAGCACAGTGATCAGTAACTGAACTCTCGACATTCGTCTTGGCGTTTGTGGCGTGTCGAGCTTCAATATATCATCCCTGTCATGGTGGTTTTGAGGGTTCGTCTTTAACTGTCCACTCCTTTTATTCTCCGCAGTGTGCCGGGTCAATTGACGATTTTTGCCCTCCTGTCAGGGTTTAGTATAGGAAATGCAAAAAATCGGAGGGGGGGGGGGGGGGGGGGTGTTCTACAGCTGCCCCCCTCTTTATTCATGTGTTATGAAATGATAAATGGAATGAACAGGATAAAGAATAGACACTCGATGCAGTGAATGACAGTGCAACAAGAATGAACAATACAATATGTGATTTGCTTGGGATTTTTTTCTTTTTTCCGGCCCCCTTCCCAGGGTGTGTTGTTGGTTTGGATCTTAGGCCCTTCCCAGGGTTGTGGGTTTGTTTGGATCTTAGAGCCCTTACCCCAGGGTGTTAGTTTTGTTTGGATTACCTTCCCAGGTTTGCTCACCACTCTGTTCGCTGGTTTGCTTGGATCTCTCCAGCCCTATCCCCGAGGCATCAGGTTTTGTGTTGTTTTTTGTCTTTTTTTTTTTTGTGGATATCAGCCTCTTCCCAGGTTGCTCACCATCTTGTTGTTGGTTTTTTTTTTCGCGTGGATCTCAGACCCTTCCCAGGGTTTGCTCACCACTCTGTCGCGGTTTGCCTTGGATGCCCTTCCCAGGTTTTCGCTTCACCACTCTGTCGCGGTTTGCCATTGAGATCTCAGCCCCTTTTCCCAGGGTTTGTTGTTTTTTTTTTTTTTTTTTTTTTTTTTTTTTTTTTGTGGATAACAGCCCATACCAGGGTTGCACACCATCTTGTTGTGGTTCGCGTGGATCTCAGCCCTTCCCAGGGTTTGCTCACCACTCTGTTGCGGTTTGCTTGGATGCCTTCCCAGGTTTGCTCACCACTCTGTCGCGGTTTGCTTGGATCTCAGCCCTTCCCAGGGTTTGTTGTTTTTTGTCTTTTTTCTTTTTTTGCGGATATCAGCCCTTCCCAGGGTTGCTCACCATCTTTGTTGTGGTTCGCGTGGATCTCAGCCCTTCCCAGGGTTTGCTCACCACTCTGTCGCGGTTTGCTTGGACGCCTTCCCAGGTTTGCTCACCACTCTGTCGCGGTTTGCTTGGATCTCAGCCCTTCCCAGGGTTTGCTCACCACTCTGTCGCGGTTTGCTTGGATGCCTTCCCAGGTTTGCTCACCACTCTGTCGTGGTTTGCTTGGATCTCAGCCCTTCCCAGGGTTTGTTGTTTTTTGTCTTTTTTCTTTTTGCGGATATCAGCCCTTCCCAGGGTTGCTCACCATCTTGTTGTGGTTCGCGTGGATCTCAGCCCTTCCCAGGGTTTGCTCACCACTCTGTCGCGGTTTGCTTGGATGCCTTCCCAGGTTTGCTCACCACTCTGTCGCGGTTTGCTTGGATCTCAGCCCTTCCCAGGGTTTGCTCACCACTCTGTCGCGGTTTGCTTGGATGCCTTCCCAGGTTTGCTCACCACTCTGTCGCGGTTTGCTTGGATCTTAGCCCTTCCCAAGGTTTGTTGTTTTTATCTTTTTTCTTTTTGTGGATACCAGCCCTTCCCAGGGTTGCTCACCATTTTGTTGTGGTTCGCGTGGATCTCAGCCCTTCCCAGGGTTTAGCCGGGTCTTGCCTTGATTCGTCGTGTTCGACGTCCGATTTAGTCAGAATTTTGTATTTTATTTTCACATAACGAGTCATGTATGATGCAAGCTTTTTATTCATGGATAGAGAATGACCCCTGTACAGTCTTTTTGATACTATTTTCCACAGGTGTCGTCGCCAGATGTCGTGGTATGCTTGGATCTCGATCCCCACAGGATTGGTCGGTGGCTTCTCCGCTGATTGGACGGTTTGCCGCCGGTGACAGAGATATGGCAGATGATCTTCCGGAGCGTTCCTAATCCTTATTATTCTTTCCGGTGTCGGCGGCTTTGCGGAGGGTATTCTGAGCCATTAGGTCCCTGTCCGTCCGGTGTTCACCCATCTCGATTACTACCGAGGCTGAGAGGTATGCTGCTCTTGTTGAGAGAGATGCCGCTATTCTGGCCAGGGATGTTGTTCGTGCTGATAGAGACGCCATTGTATTGCAGACGAAGGCAATTATAGATGCTCACTCTGAGACCGTTAGCCGAGCCACTGCTTATTGGATCGCGTCGACATGATGGGGCAGCAGATTGCAGGGAATGTCGATGCCTCAGATCTATCCACCACTTTATCCATCCTGCTTCGATTAGTTTCAAATTGGTAGATCATTTTATTTCCTGCATGGACTGTGTCAGTTTCATCGGTTATCAAAAGAGAAACCTTGTAACAAAATGACTTATTTATATAGACAGGTATTTAAATTTAGTCATTTTTTCCTTTTTGTCGTATCGTTGCCTTTCATTGGACCCTCACTTTATCCAGCTTAACCATGATTTTGATATTTCGCCTTCTTTCTCTCTCAAGTCTTGATGGGGACTTGTCAAATATTGCCGCATCTCCTGTCGATTTCATCGGCTGAGTCTTAGATTCGGGTAACTACTTGGTTGGGTTAGGGTTAGGTCATTTGAGATGAAACTGATCAGGTGGCTGGTTTCGGGAGAGTTTCGAGGGTGTAGGAAGGTCAATACAGGCTGTATGGTGAAAGCGGATATTGCGATAGAACAAAGGGTTTATTAGTTAAGGAATGGGACCGAGCCACAATGGCTGCCAACGTAACCCCCAACAAGTCGGGGAGATCAGGTCCTGACGTAGTTCGTTCCATTCAAATGAACGAGGAGAAAAATGATGAGGTATATTTTATTTTTATATTTTTTTTTTTTTTTTTTTTTTATGCATAGAACCGCTTTCACACCGAGTACGTAATTAAGGGGTTGTGGAAACCGACCTCCCCATGACCATTTCTTGCAGTATGAGGGCTCCTCCGGACTAGCACATTTCTTAATCACAAAAGGCCCCTCCCAGTTCGGGGCAAACTGTCCCTTTGGCTTCGTCTTGACAAGGCATTACTCTCTTTAAACACTAAGGTCATTTTCTTCTGAATTTTCGAGGTCTTTATCTTCTTGTACATATGATCGAGAAGATCCTTTTGGCTGATATAACTGACCGTACAGAACGAAGGCAACACAGCGGCCACCCTCCTTTCATCAATTAGGCGCAATTGGTCGTAGATCCGACTTTGCAAACCAATCCTCCTCGTTTATCTGAGCATCAATCAAGATTCTGAGGGATGCCATCTTCCAACCTCAACTGGCAGAACTCTGCCTCCATTCCGTATAACCAGAGCGTACGGGGTTGCCCCTGATAGAAGTACGCTACCAACGACAGTTCTGTACGCCAGCAAGGTGAGAGGTAAGCAGATCCGGCCCGATCCCCGATGATTAGCAAGACATTTTCTGCCATGATCTTCTTGATATTCTTATTTTGCAGACCGATCCACTGCCGCCATTCCATCTTAGGACGGTAAAATGACAGAATTGAGGTGTTTGATCTTAAACCTCGGTCGCCCATAATCCCCTTCATGAGGGCATTGTTTACAAATTCTTGGCATTGTCCGGAAGGACTAAAACCTCAGGTTGCCCGTATTCCGGCAAATGACATTATTGCCTGATGAAACCGAACGATGACCTCCTGAGATTTACTTTGGGGTAAGAAGCTGCTTCTTACCTAATTTCCCATTATAGTGAAGTAATCGATCATGACGAAAGATGAATCGGTGACTGCGTTTGCTTGCTTTGGGCTTCTATTAGGTCCGATCATCATCCATACCCCACATTGAGAATATGGGCCAAGGGGAGGTCATAACTAGTGCAGTTACAATTGGGGGGGGCGTCATGGATAACATTACCCAGTAGCAGCCTGGCATTGGTAGACACCGGTTTGCGGACGAGTGAATCATCACAAAGTCCGGACTTTCCAGCATCAACCAGTAATCGCCCCTCCGTTCTCAAGAATATTCTTGGCCAGCAATCGGCCGCACTCATGTGTGGCCCACACAAGTACCGTCACACCACCATGGTAATTTCGTCCATAATCTTTTTGGGCCCTGTGTTTCATTTACACATCGTAGCAATCCCCAAATTGGCATCCCTCTTGTACACGTGAATCTCCGCGTCAGATAAAATTTCGCATGTGCCCATCTTATTGAAATTCTCAAACCTCTCCGCTCGGAAATTGGCTTGGTCGGGAATGGATATATCTCCTCAGATATTCCCTTATGTCGTCGAAACCAAGGCTGCTTTGGCAGAACCCCCTTCGTCCGAGTAGTAACCCGAGCCACCGTGCTCCTCGTATGCCGGGGGCCGCTCCTGCACTGCTATACATCAATCTGTGGAATGTCCCTGCTATTCATTAATTGTGTGGGACTAGAGAAGCTAAAGTCCCGTCCAATAGCATCGGCGAAATCGTATCCGACCCACCACCGGGGGATGTGTCGGAAAAGCGATAATCATTTCCTGAACTCTTGGCATCAGTTGGATAACACCAATCAAACGGTGGTACTGGAAGCAACCCGGATGCTCTTTAGTGCTGTACACCCCGATCGGCTTGTCTCTGATTACCAGCTCCGAATTCCCGAACACTGCTAACCTTTTCAAACCCCCATATCCGCGAGCGTAAACGGAGTCCCCAATATACATCCCTCATACTCAGGGCTGTGTGTGTGTTGAGTTACTAGAACTGCAATTTTAGTGGCCTACGGGGTTATTGTGCTCTCCCTGTGATAGAGACCTAGGACTTGCTCCGGCTCCTGCGCCACCCTTTTCGCATTCATATATAGGCACCATCGCGAAATATAATTTCCAGAACTCAGCTCCTTCCGGTCCATCTCCTCATCCGCGCGCAAGAGCCAGATAAATACATCTTCGCCCGGACAGAGGAGTGTCTAAAGGCTCCATTTCCCCCTGATGGGGTGCCTCTGCCAATTGATCTGCAATTCCCCTGCCCCTTTATGGCTTTCTGAGTTACGTATAGCAATGTCGAACTGCTGTAAAGATTAACTGCCATCTTGAAAGTCGAAGCAGTTCACAGCATGGGCCGTTCAAAGATATATTGTCAGGGATCCATCCTTGATATCAGGTACGTGTGTGTGCCCGTGGAGATAATAGCTGTAATCTCATTGCAGCCCCAAGTCCCCCCCCCCAAAAGCACAACAGGTCCCTTTCGATAGGGGTGGTAAATTCTGTTCACCATCGGCTAAAATTCTCTTGCTGAGGTAATAAATTGCCTGCTCCTTTTGCCTGATTCATTCTTCTGCCCCAGCATACAGCCCATGCGCAATGTCATTAGACTGATATTATACATGAAATAGAGGGGATCTCATTCCTTCGGGGGTACACAAGCACGGGTGCTCTCCGGTCAGCTGCTTCTTAAAATGATCTGAAATGGCCTTCCTGGGCATTGCTCATGTCCATTCATTGGGAGACATCTTTTTCTTAACAGCCTTGAAAATTGGCTCGCAAACGAATCATGGTTGTCCAAATGGGATATGAAGCGGCGTGATGAAATTTTATTCTTCCCAGAAATCCTCTTATTGTTCCTTTTCAAAGTGGCGGGGTGCCGTCATAATCCACAATGGCCTTAATCTTGGTCGGGTCGTAATCCAACTCGATGCCACGATCCACATAACCAGGAAATCCCCAAGAAGTTTGCCCGATGTCAACTGCACTCCGAAAGCAACACTTTGCCGGATTGAGCCTTAAATTATATTTTCTGAGCCGGTCAAATAGCTTTTTTCTATGAGATGGGTCACAATGATCAGATGATAGTTTCTATCTTTGACTTTCACGATAATGTCATCACACGTAGACCCTCTATCTCCTTGTGCATCATATCGTGGAACAGAGGCCATCATAAGCCTCTTTGATATGGAGTAGCCCCCTACGCAATTTGTGAGCACCGAAAGCCAACCGTCTATAGCAGCAAAGTGCCCCCAAGGGGTGAATGAAAGGCTGTTTTCTCCCGCTCCCTCCTCTTGCCAACCATTTATCTGTATGGATACCCCGCCAAAGCAATCAACGAAAGAGTACATCTCGTAATTGCGGGCTGATGTTATCCAACCAATATGTGGTATAAAAAAATGGATACTTGGGAAATTATCCTTGAGACTGGCCTTGTTCCAGACGAATTCTCTATAGTCAATCCACATAACCCTCAACCTTTTCCTCCAAGGCTTAGCCACTGGGACCACATTGGACAACCATATCTGGTGTATAGAGTGGGACACCCATGATTGATTTCCACAGCCCTGAACTGTATTGATGATCTCCTCCTTTTACCGTTCAATGCTCCATTCCGGTTTTTAGCTTTTCTTAAGTTTTTTGCTTAGACTGGGCTTTGAAAACCTTCCGTTGATGGGCAGACTGGCAGCTGAGTGATACCCACAATGTCGGATGGATAATCCGATCCATTGTGCCTCATGAGACCGAAGGCGAACACAATCTCTCAATTACTCGGCGTAAGCCAATTTTTGGTCATTTCTACTTTCTGGTTTTTTAGGGGTCAGGTCTTAGTCCCGATCTTGAGCTCTTTGGGTTTGGTGCAGGGGTTTCCGATTATTTATGGTGACGGTTTGGTCTAGTTGGGTTTGGGTTTATCCCCCCCTCGACCCACCCTTTGATCCCTCGTCAGGGAGCGCGTCATCGTAAATCTGTCTCGTCCTGCTACAATACCCATTTAAAGTCGAAATCCAGCTACGAATATCAAAATCATAGTCAGTCATTCTCAAATTTGAGGGGTGATCGACTTCGTCTAAGCAAGGAATACTCAAATTGGTAACACCATGAACATTGAAACAAAATACTGTCTATATATATAGTTCATTCTTTCCACAATGGTGCCGCTTCTTAAAATAACATGACAAACTAACATAGTTATGCAAAATATAAAATAAAGAACCAAAACTGGTAGAATCATTCATCCCCCACTCTCTCGGGGTCCTACCACCACCCGACTCACCATTGGTTTTTATTACTCCTTGTACTGGATATTATTAGGCTCCACCCGTCCAGGTATATCACCGGTGGTCAAGATCAGTTGGGATGCGACAAACATATTGACAGACCGGCTGTGTTTCCAGGGATTTCCTTTGACGAACTACACCGCCCACATCGTAATCCGTACCTCCTCACCAAACAGCCTTAATTAGGGAATAACTAACCCTCGCCCAATCCGATGACTAGGCACACTCTGTAGGGCGCTCCCGACGTGTTGTGGCCGTAATCCTTCTTCCCCTCTTCAATGTTTTATTGATTGGTTCCAGAGATATAGCATTTGGTTTCGAACTGCTTTGCATGGAACCTTCACCGCACGGAAACTCTTTCCTTATTTTGGACTTTGACTCATCATCTGCAGGAAGTCCAATTTTTTTTCTTTACCTTCTAATTTCGGGTACACGGGCTTGTCCGTCCTTTGTTCATTATGGTCCCTCGGCATTAGGATTCCAGTCGATCGAACTGGGGCTTCCCTTTGAGAGTGGTTCCGCTCTATGCCTCCATGATATCCCAACCCTGCCCTGCCTGTCTGGTTGGGCAGTTGAATAGGCGTGGAAATTCCTTGGTTGTCTTTTCCCAAACCCTGCCCAGGTTGGAACTTCATCTTCATCATTTCTCTAGCAACGAAGGTGAGCTCAGGGGAGGCTTTGGATTTTATGGCTGGAGCTCCCAGACCTCTATAGTGGGGAGAGCTGATTTCCAGTGCTTGAAAACTGGCAGGCGCCGCGGATTCGTCCACATTGATTACTGGCAGACCATTCTTGGACGGGAAAGGGTCATTACGCTCTGCGGAGATTGTTACCAGATTCCCGCTGACGATGAACTTGATTTGTTGGTGTAGTGTAGAGGGAACTGTCCCGGCCATATGTATCCATGGTCTTCCCAATAACATGTTATAACTGGCCGAGATATCCAATACCTGAAAGGAAATATCGAAAGTACACGGCCCTATCTCCACGGGCAACTCTATTTCTTTCTCCCAATGTATCCTTCCGGGATCCATCGAAGGCTCGCACCACCACGTGACTGGCCCGCAAGCGCTTGGGATTAATGTTTCATTTTTCTCAGTGTACTGAGGGGACAAATATTCAGTGCTGATCCCCCATCAATCAATACCCCATTCATGACATACCCTGATGAGATCACTGCGATGTGCAGCGGTCTCCGATGCCCCCTTCCCTCCTTCGGGATATCATCATCTGTGAATGGATAAGCACATTGTTCTCTAGCAGATGAATCCACTCTAGGCGGAGGGACCGGGAAACTTTCTTGGGCTAATTGTCTTGGGGGATGTTGAGCACTCTCCCACTAGGACTTTGGCCAAGATTCTGCAAGTGGTCGCTGGATTGATAACACCAAATTCCATGATCGACGTTAGAAGTCGATTCCATCGCTCACGTTGCCTTGATCCCCCCCCTGTACTTTCAGGATGATCCATCTTTTCCGCAAGAACATCCACGGCTTTTCTCCCTCGGATATCCTCCTCGTTCTCCTTTCTCTCATGACTACAAACATCAAAAGCCCTCTCGAGGGACTCTTCCAGGAAGATACAAGGGATTTCCCCTTTGATGTTACGGAAGCACAACTGGCCCGCCCTCCTCTAATTACACACCCCCCGTAAGATTCCACGGTACTGTTTTTAGATTGCCCAAATAGGGATCTGTGGTCTTGCTGCGATGATGAGGAGGTTTTGGATAAGCCGGTTAATTTGATAGGCCCTCCTGTGATGACTCCGGCTATGCACAACCCGTCAACCTAACCGGCATGCCCCTTGCATATTTCTTTCCTCCCTGAGTACCGTCATGCCAACCATCTCATCAATCCTTGTCATATACTTTCCGCCTTGGCGGGTCCTTCGGTCTTCGATGGCTTCTATCATATTGACCCCGCCGCTCCATCATGTGCTTCGGATAGGGGAATTTGATTTTAACATTTGGTCGGCTTCCGGGCTGCTCCACCAACGACTTTCTCTTTCCCCGCTATCAATCAGGTTTTTTTTGTGAATTTATGTGATTTTCATCAGCGTCCAACATTCCTGAGTGGTCCATTGACCCGGGGAACCCGGAATGATATGCACACTTTTTACCTGGGGTCATATTCAAAATTTTTATCTTCCCCCTTCCGGGTCACAATGGATTGGTGTCCAAAATGCGACCAATCTTCCCTCTTGTGATATCAATATTGCCAAAATCTGCTCAAGAAAGGAATCCCCCAAGCTGGGTGTGAAATACCCGCCTCTGCGTGCGTGTCTCAAAACAACCTCCTTCGTAAACCGTGCCGTTCTGGGATTATTCAAGAATTGGGTTGCCGGGGGCGGCCCAAGATCCTCTGTTACTTTGTTTCAGCGAGGAGGGCCTGTTCCCTCCAACTTTTCCTGGATGATCCCTGGCAAGCATCGAGAGAGACATCTTCCCTCTTTTTTCCGCTTTTTGGGGCCTTGCGGGAATGTTTAGCTGCCCATAATTCCACCACTTTGGATTTGTTGCCGCTAGACCCGTTTCAAGAGCTGTGAAGGTCCCCGGATTTTACCCCGAATTTCAAACCCCATTATCCACCATTTTCTCCGTGTTTTTATCATCTCGGACGAAAAGGAGGTCTCTTCCCAATCCCATGATATGACCCGCCTTCATAATAAGGTGCTTCCTGTATATCCACAAAAGGGTCATCACCATCTCTGGACTCACTCATTGGAGGATTCACTTGTGCGGCCATACCCCTCCATCGTTGGGCATAAGGTCCCCTGAAAGGTTTCCCTTGGTTGCTTCCTTGATTTTTTGTTCATTTGATATTCTAATCAGAGGGCCATCTGTGCCTGAAAGTCTATAGCTGTGTCAGGAAAGGTATCGGAGCCAACTCCTCCCCAATTTTAAATTGAATCCGTGGGCATTTATCGAGACGGGCCATAACCAGATCCTTGCCTCCCCCCGTCAAGCTTTTTCTGGAATAAATTGCATCTCCTTAATCCTTCGTCTTCCGCATAAGGAAACCCCAGTTTCTCCAATATATATTATTCAGTGTGTAGTGTAAGGATCCCCTTTCCCATTGTATTTCTCGAATTCGGGGATCTTAAATTTCTCTGGATACCTGGTTCCGGGGAAAGGAAGGACACAACAAATCTGCATAAATTAAACCCTAAGCGACAAAAACCCAAGGGAATCCTATGCCCTTTAGAGATTTAGGATGGTCTTCCTCCCATCTGCTTCCATTTTTCCTTGCGAAGGTGTATCAGTATTCCTCCCTCCTCTGGAATTGTGATTACTACTCTAGTCTTGTTGAGGGGCAGGAATGGAAAGACCTTTTGGGAGGATCGACTCGTCCTTAAGCTGATGTTTGGTTATTTTTAAAATAGGAGTTGCATCATCCTTAGGAGGGATTCTGGTCACCCCCTGGCGGCGGTACGTTGTGCGGATCCCTGGATTTGACTGGATCCTGTCTGATTAAGAAACTGTTCTTTTAGCATTGTGGCCATTTCCCAATCATCTGCTTTTTTAAAAAATCATCCAAACTCTTCCCGAGGAGAATGGAACTATGATTGGGAAGTATCCGCCATTTTCAGAGTTAGAGACCTGGGCTTTCTTAAGACTAATCTGACATCTGCGAACGGGGGTTTTGAGGAGCAATTCCCTGGCAGGGCAAACGGTTCGAAGTTTCAGTCTTGGGCAAATTGAAAGGATGCGGATGATGCGAAATGCTAAAAAGCTTGTAAATTTTGTGTTTTTGGTTTTTTTTTTTTGTTTTTTTAATCTTTCCCTGCAAAAGAGATAAGTTTAGTAGTCTTTTAGTGCAATAACAAATGCTAAATTTATGACCTTTATTATGCTTCCCGCCAGCTGTTTCCTCGCAAAATATGGAGGTCATGTAATTTCTGCTTTTGACAACGAGGGGAGGTATATATGAAATGGGGATCATGACATTTATAACGCTTGAACGTAACAAAAAAAAAGGGGCATGAAGAGACGTTTTCCTGGCGTGTGGGGTTTTATCAGAGGCTGACCCTTAGACCTCTAGGGTTACCTCTCATCAGGGCTTCTTTTCCCGGCATTGAAGGTTCCCCAATTCTTCGCTAATCTACTCGTTTGAAGCCCTTGTCACGAAATTGGAGGCGGGATTTTGAGATGAGTGCGTGGTTCCGGGGAGCCATCTCCGGGGATAGCAGCCCCCATCGGAGTCCCAGTAAATAAGTCAACCGAACGGGTTTTCGCCTCAAGGAGGAGGGTACATTCCTCAACATACATTCACATTACATCCGTCCTCACCGTATGCAAATGATTACTTTAAAGTAAAAGCAAACTCCCATGTCAATCATTTCATTCATTGGACAAAAGGCACCTCCATTTCTACAACACTCGCCACCAGGACGACAAATAAGTCAAAACAAGTTTCAAAATACTCGCACGTACATTACACATTTATGAAATTTTAGAGGATAGGATAGCATCCAAGATTTGAACGCGGCTTAAGCCCATCTAAATGGTCCCCAAGCTAGAGTCGCCAGCCTGTTCGACAGCCGGGTAGGAATCGCTTGACGCGGGAGGTTTGTAAACCCTTTTCCAATTTTAGCCTTTTTATTAGGATGATTTTTGGCAAAAAGGTCGGCATTAAATGTCAGAGCGAGGGGTTTTTAAAGATTGTTTTTATGATTGGTAGCCAATTTAACCAGAGTTCGCCAGTCTGGTATATTTGAAATGGATTGTACCAAACTCATCCGAGTTTTTCGTTTTGTTTATCAATCGCTGGCTCAATATGTGACTAATCCGAATTAATTGGTCTGGCGAATCGAGATTCATAGAGTTCGGGGGCTTGCTTAAGTGAGGGGAAGGTGTTAGGCACCCCTCGACTTCCGTGAAGCACGGTTACCGCAATCTTGATGCTTTCCTATCCTTTAATTCATGAAATGTGTGTGTGCGCGTGTGTGTGTGTGTGCCTATGTAAATGTTATGGTGAGTTTGCATAAAAGAATCATTTGGATTTTTTAGGGAAAATTGTGTTTTTCTTTTGAGAATGCCTTAGAATGTCCATCGGTTTAAACGAGAAAGCCTTGCGAGAAAGGGTTGATTTTAGTTGGCAAAACTATGAGATTTTCCTTAGGTGTCGTTTTGGCAAAACAAGAGTTTTAAACCTTCGTAAAAATAGGAATCGAAATCTATACATTGCCTTCATAAAATGATGGGCAACTTCTAGGATATCTTTCACCCTACGCACCAAGATTTAATAAAACGGTGTTTTATTTTATAAAACCATTTTTTGTGACATTTGAAAACGACTTTCTTTAGCCTTCCCGTTTAATAGAAATCGACATTCATTAACACCTCCAAATTTTTAGCTATGTGATGCTAACCTCCTAGTTTGCTTGATTTTAAGGAAAAAACCTTCATCGTTTAATCTTTGAAATCCTTTTTCGTGTCACAAAATCCAATCAAGCATAAACACGCGTCGGGGATATTCATGGGCATGTAAGCCATCAAAATAACCCCAAACGCCCACAATCACAAGTTTCACTATTTCGGGGCCTTAAACGCGATTATCGCCTTGGCGTCGTTTTAAGGCCCGACGATTACATATTTATAATAACGGATACATCCACCCGATTACATACATTCAAAAATGTCCATCATCGGATTTGGACCACGGGGTCGCATTCCTAGGCTCACATCCGAACTTATTGCACAACCACCAAATGGATATAACGAAAATAATCAACAACGGGATGCCTAACACTCTAGGACATCTTACAATGACGATTGAAATACATTGCGAATGATACATTACCATAATAGTTAAAATTTGCATCAAACGGATATCATCGGGCTATTAGGGGGAATTTCATTCCGATGAGACCCTCACTAATAGTCCCTAACCCATGGCATCACAATAATATGTAAGAAAAAACTACATTTAAGGTAATTTGGATGACCAAAAGCTCAACAAAATAGCATAACAAAATGCTAAGAACAAAGGGTTTTTTACCTTGCAATTAATCCCCACAATATGTATGAATTTGTGTATTGAGTAGAGTAGAAAATATGAGATATAATCTCACAAAGTAGATACAATTTCTTACTATTTCTCACTCTTTTCTCTCTTAATTTTTGCTGTTTTCTTCCTATTTTTCTTCCTCTCCCCGAACTGCTGCTGCTGCTGAATTCTTCTCCTTTTTTTTCCTGTATGCGAACTGGCCTAATATAGCACTGCCAAGGGCAGCCGCAGATCTATCTGCGGCTGGCCGCAGATACATCTGTGGCTGGCCCTTGGTTCTCCCCCCAGCCGCGCTCGAGTCCCGTGCGCTTCGAGTCCCGTGCTGCCTCGAGTTCCGTCCTTGGCCGCGAATTGATCTGCGGCTAACTGTGCTGATTTTCTCGTTTTCCGCGCCTCGTCTCGATTTTCGTGTCGTACCGTTGGTTTCCGCTGACGGGTTTGCGCTCGGCACTCCGGAACCCGTCGGGAAACGTGCCACGTCATCCGGGCAAGCACAGTGATCAGTAACTGACTCTCGACATTCGTTTGTTGTCGTGTCGGCTTCAATATCATCCCGTCATGGTGGTTTTGAGGGTTCGTCTTTACGTCCACCCTTTATTCTCGTGTGCCGGGTCAATTGACGATTTTGCCCTCCTGTCAGGGTTAGTATAGGAAATGCAAAAATCGGGTGTCTACACATCATATAATCATCTAACACATGCTTTCTAACTATTATATCAAATATTTCATCTTTTGAGCAATTGAGTCCACATACAGAAAACTATAAACCATATACAGTAAAGTAAAACAAAGAGGAAAAGAATTATACCTTCTATTGCTTTAAGAACTTAGAATTCTCTTCAATCACAAACTCTTCTCAATCCACAAACTCTCCAACTCACAATTTCTCTCTATTCTCACTTCATAGAACTCTGCTCTTTCTTCTTTCTTTCTCTTTTTTTTAACTCTGTGTTTTTCTTATTTTTAACAACTGATAAGCAAAAGATAAAAAACTGGTATAACGTATTCTAATATTTAATCCATCAGTTACACAATTCAAAAGCCTCTAAGGCTTGTTTGGTTAAATTAAAATAGAATAATCCATTATTTGCAACCAAAGGTCATAAGGCCTTGTTTGGAAAAACTAAATTAAAACACTTCTCATTTATTTTAATAAATCATTATAACATATAGTTTTAAATGTCACAGTTCTAATTTAATTGAACTTATTATTAAATAAATTCAATTGAACCTTACTAACTTAAATAATAAATTTATTTAACCAATAACAATAACACCAAATAAATTATATTATTCAAATAAATCATTTATTCAAATAAACCTTTTCATCATCTAATTTAATTAATCTAATTTAATTATTAAATTAAATTAGAATAAACATAATAAATAACATTCAAATAACATTTAACATTATTAAACTTAACATATACCCATTCCACAAAAACTTAATAAATTATTTATTTAGCTCAATAAATTAATAAAAATATTTATATAATTCAATAAATATTTTTATTCAATCACAAAAATTGCATTCGTTACAATAAGTGCGCATGTCAGTTCCCCGACAATATAATTTCCCCTTTAATGAGGGTTATTCATCTCAGTAGATGAGAGTCCGCACCAAGATAATTGGTTTGGGTAGCATTTAAACACATGCATATAGGTCAAACCGAAACAATGGCGTAGACAACTTTACCAACATACACAAGGACATATTGAATCTAACATTTGCAATAAGGTTCAAGGGATATTAATCTCAAACCAGTTTCAGAATATGAATGACAATTTATAAAGCATAAAAGTCATTCTCACCAGCATATACTTGTACGATAAATGAATATACAAGTTTAAGAACTTGCTTAATAAAAAGAGAGGGTTCGAGTACTTGCCTTTAGCGTAGTCTACGAATTTAAAGCTTAATGACACGTTACAATCCTATTGTATAATAGTTATATATGAGAATTCCATTAGTCATACAAGTTCATAATTCAAATAATTCCACATTATGACTCTACACATATACACACAAGTATAACACATTTTCAGTCCCACCTTAGATGCTAATCCTGACCATAGACCAACGCATCACGTTGTTTGAAATTGTTATCGATCTCGCTTTGAAACTCATTTAGAAAACTCGTAAACACTTTTATATCTTGGTTCTATATAGTCTTAACATGGTCACATAATACAAGTCTAAGTTTAATCATGTACTAAAGCTTAATGCATACATACTTCACTTTCAGATTAGCAATAAAATAGTCAGAATGCACTGCAGGACGGCGCGACTGCGCTGGAATATAACTAAGGAGTGGCGCGGCCGCGTTGCTCCCTGTTAGCTCCAGTGCAGGCTTGTCTCCTGTATGGTCTTAGCTTAACTTTTATCATACAATGCTACTGATACCTAACACACATACACGTCAGAAGGTATAAACTTTAGTTAAATATCTAGCATGCTTGTCCTTAGCCATTTCCAAACATTTCATTCCATTTGAACTTTGTAAAGTAACATGGTTAACAAGTGTATTTCATAAAGGCGAGTCATGACAATTAATATATCACTCGATGTTGCTAGGCAAACTATAACATGCATGCTCGTACATATATTATGTTCACACGATTAGCGTAGTTCATCGCTTGAAAACTTGTTTTAAAGCATACTTGCAATCATGAGAATATGCTTAATCACATCGGTGAGCATAACGATCATGTCTAGAGACATATGAAGTCCTATTATACATGCTTGTAAGCTCAGAACATCAAAGATACAAAGTTCGTTAAGTTTCACTTCCAACACTTCAAGTTTTCTTTTAGAAAGTCGTTAGAACCAAGTTAACACAACTCATATCATGCAAGAGGGCTTTGGATGATATGTGATACTGATTTACATCCTTATATAAGTTACTTACGTATGCTCATGAAACCAGAATACACATAAGGTTGTTTTCAACAATGTTGGTCTTATAAGTTTTCATGTAAAATTCACACTAACGCAACTAAAGGGAATGTTGTCGAATGTTGAAATCCTATATCAGTAATTCAGAGTTATTAATGACCAAAATCAAAGCAATCAAGCTTGATTAACTTATCAGAACTAACAAAAAGTGGAGTTTCCTTCTGGTGCACGACGCGACCACGCCTGGTTTTGCCTAGGGAGTAGCGCGACCGCGCTGCTCCTCGGCAGAACCAGGGAACTCCCTGTATCCGCATGCCCTCCAAAGCCAAAACCAATACAAATAGAAATTTATGAATACCCGCCTCACCTAAAGTCCACAAACATGATATTAAGCATCCTTAACATGATTCTATCAACTTAAAATAAGTAAACAATTAAGTTCAAGAATTAAATTGCTCATTCATTCTATTTTCCCAAAGTTTAATACAATTAGCGATTGATCTCGTTATGAACTCGTTTCTGGACCAAAATGATTGGTTTAACTTTTTTTGTTTTCGTATTTAACCATACTAACAATGTATAACAACCAATTTCAGATTACTATGACTTAGTTCATAAAATTTTCGTACATTCAAGGCATGTATTACATGACATTTCTGACATTTTGTAAAACTTGAATCTTAGCATCATAGAACAAGATTAACACTTCAATATCATGTATATAAACCTAACTAGCATCATGATATCTATTATTAATCCAGCTAACATAAAATTTGTAAATATCCTAAGAATTTGGTATGTAGAACTTAAGAAATTAAGAACACAGTTTAATGGAGTTTTACCTCTTGAAGCTAATTTAATTCTTTAATTCTACCAACTGAAATTCGATCATCCTTACTCTCTAATAGAATCTCACCTTTAGATTTCTAGTAACCAAAATGAAGAAGAGAAAGCCTCAATTTATAGAGTTTCTTTTGTCCAAAATCAGATTTTGCCCATTGATTCAAACCAATGGAAGAAGGAAGAAGATGAAGGTTAATGAGAAGTTAGTAGTTTACTATTTGAACTACTCCCCCTTTCATCATGGATCTGAGGTTTGTATGGCTGATTTTGAGGAGAAGGGAGATGTAATGCTCGTGAATTTTGAACGTCATTATTAATTAAATATAATTTTAATTTTAATGAGTTAACTTTGTGTTCTTATTTAAACCTTTGGGGTATTGGTGGATTATGTGACTATGTGATTTATTGATATAAATTTGTGTTAAGGGAATCACTAGTAGTATATTTAAACTAGTGAGCAAACCCTAAGGCTTTATATCCATAAAGTTGACAAGGTATTTACTAAATTAAGTATTCAAGTAAATTGAATATAGTTAGTAAATAAAGTGTGTGGATTAATTAATGATAGTAATTGTTGATGAGATATGGTCCAAATTGGATTATAATTATTAATAGTTAATTTAGTAATTATTGATTGATTGACTAAGTTACTTAATTAATGAACCTAGTTCAATCATTTATATTAATCATGGATTTAGGTATTAATTGTGTGGCTTATTAAATGAGCTATCATGGGGTTAAATTAAATGACCCAATATTGCATTAAATAGATTTGGATTTTATTAGCCTAATCATTTAAATTGGAAGCCAATGGTATTTAATGTGTGGTCCAAAACCTAGCCACTTGATTTATTAAATGTGTAACAATGGTTTATTTATTTAAAGCTATTTGGGACAACATTTTGGGACAAAATCCCTCCTTGCCGTGCACTTAGGAGAAAGGAGGAGTAAGTTGATTTCAAACTTTATTTTAATTAAGTAGCTAGTTTGTGTGGGAAGTTGAAATGGTAGACTTGACATCATAGCTTCCTATAATGTCAAGTAGCTACCTATGATGTGTCATAGCTTCCTAAGATGTCAATTAGCCACCCTAGTGACACAAGGCTACTCACTAGCTTCATGATGACAAAAGGTAGAGGTTTCTTGCTAATATCCAATTAGTAAGTCTTTATCCAAGGGACAACAAAGATATGGGGGATATTAGTAACTCTTACACAAAGGACAAGGTTGTCAAGCTCCCATTAGTGAAAAATCTAATTAGCACACTTAAAGATAAGATTAAGGCTAAATGAAATGGATAAGGTGAACTGTTATATCCAAGGGGCAAGAAAGATGTGGGGGATAATAGCATGAATTCTAATTTAGCATTATACTTGCAAGTATTCTATCCTTTAATTTCATTTCAAGTTCATTTCTTCTTTTCATCTCTTTCTTTCATTTCTCCCAAGCAAGAACATAGAGTAAGAGCTTAGAGAGGAAAAGAGAGTGAGATTAGCATAGTTCATGAATCCCAAGTTTATCACATACTTTGGTAGATCAAGGAGAGTAGCTACAAGATCAAGGTGAAACTCTAAACCATTTTCTTCTTTCTTACTTTGTTTTATTTTCATAGTTTTTGAGAGATTTTGTTCTAAGACTCAAGAATCATTAGATCTTTATGCTTCATGTATAGATCTAATCCTCTTGAGTGTTAGAATGGAGATTCAAAGGAAGAAAAGGAATTTATGTTCTTAAAGGGTAAAAACCCTAGCTTTTCTTCACTTAGATCACCCATAACTTGAGATCTACAACTTGGATTTGTGATCCGTCGAAAGGAAGTGCTAGGCACATGAGTTAGCTAGTAAACCCAAGTGGTAGAACACAAATCCATCAAGTTTTGCAGCCATGGGGGCTGTTTTCCCCGAAACAGTCCATTTAAAGTCTTAAAACCAAGAAGCTTGCTGTCCTTGTTTTTCCAAAGGTTGTTTCGGCCAGTTATGGATCTTTTAAAAATTTGGAAAAAATCACAAAGGTACCTTAAGAAGTATCTACAAGTAAGAAAAAGAACGAACACGTTTCGATGTGTAGTTTCTGTGTAATGGCTTTTACCGTGAATGACTCCTAAATATTCATACTCGGATTTCTCACTTTGTGTACCTTGAAACAATATGAAAGTTTTACAGTATGCTTATGTACATTATGCGAGTGTACCCTGAAAATTTCAGAATTGTCTGAGCGAAACTCGATTTATGAAAAATATAACAAGATTCGGAGGTTTTGAGTACTTTAAAAATAGTAAATCATTTTCTAAAATTCCAGGAAAATTTGTAAATTATGGTTGGGTCATTTATTGCCCAGATCCAGAAGATAATAATTTTTCGAACTTGTTTGCTATTTTTCATAATAATATTATAGTTATGCTTAAAAGAAAATAAATGGTTAAATAATGTCATAAATAAGAAAAATAGGATGTTAAAGCTTAGGTACTCCTATTATGGTGTAATCTAACCCATGTGAGGTATTTTGGCAATCTATTATGATAAATAATACTTATGACCTTTTATGGGTATTAAATAAGTTGTTTAATAAATGGTAAAACAATTAAAATAAATTGTTTAGTCGCCGAATAACTTATTAAAATATTACTATGATATTTTTAATATAAGAATTTGATATTTGTTTTAAGTAAACAAAGAAATATTAAGATTAAAACTTCATGGAAATATTATTGAATGGGTAATAATATTTGTTTTAAGCATTAATAAATGATTAAGATATTATTAAAATGGCTAATAATATTAGATTAAAATATTATTAATGATATGAGAATTAAAATATTATTAAGAGATTAATAATATTAGATTAAAGTATTATTGGATGATTAAAATATTATTAAGATGTTAATAACATTAGTAAACGAATAAAAGTGTTATTAGTGGACTAATAATACCAAGAGGTGAATTAAATATTATCACGATTGATAACATTAACTGTCTTATAGGATTTACGATAGTTTATTAACTTATGTGTGCTATGTGATTTGCTTAATTGTTAAATAAATAGCATAAGTAAGCGTATCGATATACAACTACGCAGTACTAATTGGTAGATCGACGTTATCAATGTTAGGTTCTTCAAAGCCAATTAGTTAAAGCTAGAATTACTTGTAGCTGAGCAGACAGGCAAGTTCCCTAACTCAAACTCGAGTTATTATTTTCGAAGCATGTTAGTGAATAATTATTGTTGATTATTCATATCTATACTGATTATTGAGATTCGCACCTTGTGCAATTGAATTCCCATTCTATTATTATTGAACTGTGAATTAGATTAAAGTTCTTTCAAGCATGAACTGTTTATCAGATAGATCTATGCTATTTGTATCAGCTAGATAAATCATGTCTAAATTTGTTGAATCAAAGGTATTTTAAAAGTCGTTCTTATTAAATTGTTATGGTAAGAACTCTTGGCTGAGAAAAGGATAAATTTGATTAAGGCATGATATCAATGCTGGTTTATTAAGTGTTTATGCATAAATCACGGGGTATGAATGGCTGATCCCCTTGATTACCAAAACATATTAAGAGGTCCAGTTTAAATGCTGAGAACCTTGGCAAATGTCTATGGTTATTTCCAACCACTCAGTAATTGTCATTCAATTATTCGAATATTCAACTGTTGACTATTAATTTATGTTTCTTCACAATTTTATACTGTTGTTAAACATTGAAAGCGAAACGTCTAAAGGGGACAAAGGAAAAGGGAAGGTGCAAGAGTAGTTGCCTGATAGGGCTTATGTACTAGTTTATCTTGAATGTTATTTGGCTATGTGAACTCTTATTGTATTAAGGGTACGTTTTAAGTTAAGGTTAACGAACCTTAGGACCATGATTGTAAGACTTTATTACTATTTCGATAGATATTGTATGTTTATTATTCCGCATTAGTTAGAAAGTATGTTTGTTGTTGAGTATCCTGAACACCGAATTCGAGGTTAGGAAACCCAGATTTGGGGGTGTCACAGGTTGGTATCAAAGCTATAGGTTATAACCCTTAGGAGAAAGTGTCCTTAGGCTATAACCTGAGAGAATGTAGAGGAATAGAAGGGGATAGAACTCATATAGAGTTATTTTTGGGTAGAAATTTATTATGATCTTAGAATTGAGGATTTGGATCATACGTTGGTGTTATTAAGCTTGTGGATAATTTGAGGAATGTGTATTGATGAGATAATATGGTAAAGTGAAGACCATTAAGTATGGACGATCCATTGTAAACTGGAGTTATAGATATTCGAGGTAATTAGATTAATCATTTGATGCTATTGATCAATTTTGTGGCTATTGATCAATTTTTGTGGCTATTCATTAGATAAGATATTGGAGTGATGTTGTATGGAGTTTCTTTGTGATGAAAAGAGGGTACCTTAGAATCTGTTGGGTTAAGGTTTGCAAGAAGGAAATGATTGATTCGATAAATAATGAATATATTGATATTTTAAAGTGTTAGTTAAGTTATTAAGCTTTATTGTGAAATGCTAGGTGAGACAAAGGTAATAGACTCATATAGAGTTGTTAAGCAAAAGTTGAGAGTATTGAGATGAATGATGTTATATGCAAAAAAAAATAAAAATTTAAGAGATGAGTGATGGCAATTTAGATTGTTTTGATGATTAGAAAGGAGAGACAACGGAGAGATTATAAGAAATGAACCAAGGGTAGATTTAGTGTCTGATATGGAAAAAGTATCTAGAGATGGAACTGAATGATGAGATAATGGAAATCCCTAAGGAGGATCAATTGGAGCCCGATATAAGGAATAGATAGAGGAAATGAAAGAAAGAAAGGTTAAGTCTGAGAGTTATAAGACTTTGTGAGTCGTAATGAATGAATAATAGTGGTCAATGTATATGTACTAGTATATTTATGCATGTAAGAAATGTGAATCTCAGTTTTTGTACAGCTAGCAGTATATCTGTTGTAAGTCCCAACTTTGTGTAAGTTGTGGAGTAGTTATGTGAATCCCATCTTGTTGTTAGTAATGCTATATGATGTAAGTAGTACGAGGTACTAAGATGAGCTTATTAGTATTTACTAAAGGTGCCTTGAGTTGATATGATGATGATACATCCCCACTTTTCAAATCTAGGGGAATGCAGTTCTTATTAATCCCATCTTTTGTGTCTTAATGGGATAGTTAACATTTATAGGAATATGCCGGAATTATAAGTGTTTGACACACTAAGGGGTGTATGAATATAAATGTGGTATTATTGTTACATGATTGATTATGATCGATTTGTGCCTTGACTCTTAAATGATAACATCAGTAGAGTTTGCACGATGTGTAAAACAAGAAGGATTTATGTAAGGTTTTGTTTAGAACAAACAATGCCGTCAAGGAGACAACCCCGATACACGAGGGTGGAAGAGTCAGTGAATAATGAGGAGGGTGAAACTGACCCCAAGAGGACCTTTGCGAACTTGTTAGAGGAAACGATGCAAGGCAGACCAGCCATTACGGTTGTTCGGCCATGAAGTCACATGACAAACTTTACGGGTTTCAAATTACTAGGACCACCAGAGTTTCGTGGGAATACGGATTCGAGTGAAGCCCAGACATGAGTAGAAGAAATGGAGAAAGTTTTTAAGGTCGCAAGAGTGACCGAGGAACAAAAGACTTCGTTTGCCACTTTCATGAGGAAGGGTGAGTCAAATTACTGGTGGAAGGCGAATAGAAGCCGAGCTGGGGAAGGCACAACTACGTGGACTCGTTTTAAGGAGCTGTTTTTCAAAAAATTACTTTCTAGAAAGCACGTAGCCAAGTATGGAGATAAAGTTCTTGGATCTGAAGGAAGATGATATGTCGGTAGCAGAGTATGTAACGAAGTTTAACAAACTAGCGAGGTTTGCTCCACACCAAGTGGACACCGGAGCTAAGCTAGCGAAGAGATTTGAACAAGGGTTGAAGCCCTGGGCGTATAGTAAGGTTGTGGTTTTGCAGATCAACACATTTCCTACGTTACTTAAGGAAGCAATCATTGCCGAGGAGGAAATGAAGCGTTGACAAAGTACAACCAAGATAAAAAAAGCCATGATGGTCACAAGGAAGGTAGCCGTGGGGGAAGTAACCCGAATAAAAAGAAAGGGATCGATAGCCAATCTTGCGGAGGCAACAAGTCTGGAGGAGAGGTTAAGAAGGATATATTCGTCCGAGTGTATCTCCATGGGGAGCGCCAGTTCTGTTCGTAAAGAAGAAGGATGGATCGTTAAGGCTCAGTATCGATTACAGAGAATTGAACAAGGTTACGATTAAGAACAGGTACCCGCTACCCAGAATAGACGATCTGTTTGAACAACTCAAGGGAGCGAAATACTTTTCGAAGATTGATTTAAGGATGGGCTATCATCAACTAAGGGTGAGACAGGAGGATATCCCGAAGACGGCATTCAGAACTCGTTATGGACATTTCGAGTTTCTGGTTATGTCATTTGGACTGACAAATGCACCAGCGGCATTCATGGATATGATGAACAGAGTGTTCAAGCAGTACTTGGACAAGTTCATGGTAGTATTCATCGATGACATCTTGGTGTATTCAGTGTCAGAGGAAGAACATGCTGAACATCTAAGGATTTCTTTGGAGGCATTAAGAAGGGAGAAGCTGTACTCGAAGTTTTCAAAGTGCGAATTTTGGTTGCAAAGAGTGCAGTTTCTTGGACACGTCATTGACAGGAATGGCATTTCGGTAGACCCAGCAAAGGTGGAAGCCATTATCAACTGGGAGCAGCCGAAGACGCCAACGAAGATCAGAAGTTTCCTAGGGTTAGTGGGATACTATCGGAGATTCATCCAGGATTTCTCGAAGATAGCATCACCGTTGACCAATCTAACCAGAAAGACGGTAAAGTTCGTTTGGACGGAGAAGTGCGAGGAGAGTTTCATGGAGCTGAAGAAGAGACTTAGCCAAGCACCAGTGTTGGCTTTACCGGACGACACTAGAGGTTTTGTTGTTTACAGTGATGCGTCACACAAGGGTCTTGGTTGTGTACTAATGCAGCATGGCAAGGTCATTGTGTATGCTTCACGTCAGCTAAAGGACTAGGAAAAGGGATACCCGACTCATGATCTGCTGTTAGTAGCAGTAGTGTTCGCCTTGAAGATTTGGAAGCACTACTTATATGGAGAGAGGTGAGAGATATATACAGATCACAAAAGTCTAAAATATATCTTCACTCAGAAGGAGCTGAATATGAGGCAGCGCCGATAGTTAGAATTGATCAAGGATTACGACTGTGAGATTCTGTACCATCCGGGCAAAGCAAATGTAGTGGCAGATGCCCTGAGTAGGAAAGGCAGAGAGAAATTAATAACGCTCACGACTCAGGCAGAGTTTATAAAGGAGTTTGAACGTCTGGAATTGGAGGTTAAGTATCTGATGGAGACGGACGGGAAATTGTTCACAGTGACAGCGAGCCCGACCCTATTGGATCAAATTAAGGAGGCTCAAGAAAAGGATGAGATTTGTGATTCAATAAAGAAACGAATTGCCGAAGGCGAGGAGATTAAGTATAAGATTGATAGCACTGGGTTGCTATGGTTTGAAGAGAGAGTCTGGGTACCGTTGGATCTGGAATTGAGGGAAGAAATCCTTCAGGAAGCTCACAGCACGAAGTACTCAGTACATCCCGGGAGCACAAAGATGTACCAGGATTTGTGATGAAATTTTTGGTGGCTGAATATGAAACGAGAAATGACAGAGTGCGTCAGCCGATGTCTGACATGCCAGCAGATTAAAGCAGAGCACCAACGACCGAGCGGACTACTTCAACCATTAGAGAATCCGGAGTGGAAGTGGGAGCACATCACAATGGACTTTGTGGTGGGACTGCCACCAACTCATAAGGGTTTAGACGCCATCTGGGTAATTGTGGATCGTCTAACTAAGTCTGCTCATTTTCTGCCAATCAAGATACGGTACAATCTAGAGCAATTAGCAAAGCTTTATGTGAAAGAGATAGTGTCACGATATAGAGTGCCGGTATCAATTGTATTTGACAGAGATCCGCGCTTCACGTCGAATTTTTGGAAAAGTCTGTAGGCAAGAATGGGAACGTAGTTGGGGTTGAGTACAACTTATCATCCTCAAACCAACGGCCAGAGCGAATGAACGATTCAGACCTTAGAAGATATGCTTCGGGCAGTCGTGATGGATCTAAAGGGCGGCTGGGATGACCATTTGCCACTGGTGGAGTTTGGTTACAACAATAGCTATCATGCCAGTATCGGTATGCCACCGTACGAAGCGCTATATGGAAGGAGATGCCGAACCCCGATGTGTTGGGACGAGGTTGGGGAGCGAAGATTACTGGGAGCAGAAATGGTGCAGCAGACTACAGACATCGTGCGACTGATCAAAAACCAGCTGGTAGCAGCTCAAGATCGCCAAAAGAAATATGCCGACTTACATCGTCAGAAGCGGGACTTTGAAGTTGGTAGCTTTGTATTTTTGAAGGTATCTCCTTGGAAAGGAAAGATCCGGTTTGGGAAGAAGGGCAAATTGAGCCCTAGGTTCATAGGACCATTCGAGATTTTGAGGCGAATCGGCGAGGTGGCGTACGAGGTAGCGTTACCTCCTGAACTTGAGCACATTCACAACGTGTTTCATGTGTTAGTGTTGCGGTCGTATAAACCAGGCTATAAGCACGTTATCTCCTATGAACCAATCCAAGTCGAGAAGGACTTAATGTACGAGGAGGTTCCTGTCCAGATTCTTGATAGGAAGGAACAGAAGCTGAGAAACAAGACCATCCATTCCATCAAGGTTCTCTGGAGGAATCACGCAGCCGAAGAAGCTACGTGGGAACTCGAAGAGAAAATGAAAGCGAATTATCCGTTTTTATTTGAGTAACCCTATTTTTTCAATTCCGAGGACGGAATTTTTATAAGGGGGGAGGGATGTAATGCTCGTGAATTTTGAACGTCATTATTAATTAAATATAATTTTAATTTTAATGAGTTAACTTTGTGTTCTTATTTAAACCTTTGGGGTATTGGTGGATTATGTGACTATGTGATTTATTGATATAAATTTGTGTTAAGAGAATCACTAGTAGTATATTTAAACTAGTGAGCAAACCCTAAGGCTTTATATCCATAAAGTTGACAAGGTATTTACTAAATTAAGTATTCAAGTAAATTGAATATAGTTAGTAAATAAAGTGTGTGGATTAATTAATGATAGTAATTGTTGATGAGATATGGTCCAAATTAGATTATAATTATTAATAGTTAATTTAGTAATTATTGATTGATTGACTAAGTTACTTAATTAATGAACCTAGTTCAATCATTTATATTAATCACGGATTTAGGTATTAATTGTGTGGCTTATTAAATGAGCTATCATGGGGTTAAATTAAATGACCCAATATTGCATTAAATAGATTTGGATTTTATTAGCCTAATCATTTAAATTGGAAGCCAATGGTATTTAATGTGTGGTCCAAAACCTAGCCACTTGATTTATTAAATGTGTAACAATGGTTTATTTATTTAAAGCTATTTGGGAAAACATTTTGGGACAAAATCCCTCCTTGTCGTGCCCTTAGGAGAAAGGAGGAGTAAGTTGATTTCAAACTTTATTTTAATTAAGTAGCTAGTTTGTGTGGGAAGTTGAAATGGTAGACTTGACATCATAGCTTCCTATAATGTCAAGTAGCTACCTATGATGTGTCATAGCTTCCTAAGATGTCAATTAGCCACCCTAGTGACACAAGGCTACTCACTAGCTTCATGATGACAAAAGGTAGAGGTTTCTTGCTAATATCCAATTAGTAAGTCTTTATCCAAGGGACAACAAATATATGGGGGATATTAGTAACTCTTACACAAAGGACAAGGTTGTCAAGCTCCCATTAGTGGAAAATTTAATTAGCACACTTAAAGATAAGATTAAGGCTAAATGGAAGGGATAAGGTGAACTCTTATATCCAAGGGGCAAGAAAGATGTGGGGGATAATAGCATGAATTCTAATTTAGCATTATACTTGCAAGTATTCTATCCTTTAATTTCATTTCAAGTTCGTTTCTTCTTTTCATCTCTTTCTTTCATTTCGCCCAAGCAAGAACATAGAGTAAGAGCTTAGAGAGGAAAAGAGAGTGAGATTAGCATAGTTCATGCATCCCAAGTTCATCACATACTTTGGTAGATCAAGGAGAGTAGCTACAAGATCAAGGTGAAACCCTAAACCATTTTCTTCTTTCTTACTTTGTTTTATTTTCATAGTTTTTGAGAGATTTTGTTCTAAGACTCAAGAATCATTAGATCTTCATGCTTCATGTATAGATCTAATCCTCTTGAGTGTTAGAATGGGTAATAATATTTGTTTTAAGCATTAATAAATGATTAAGATATTATTAAAATGGCTAATAATATTAGATTAAAATATTATTAATGATATGAGAATTAAAATATTATTAACAGATTAATAATATTAGATTAAAGTATTATTGGATGATTAAAATATTATTAAGATGTTAATAACATTAGTAAACGAATAAAAGTGTTATTAGTGGACTAATAATACCAAGAAGTGAATTAAATATTATCAGGATTGATAATATTAAGTGTCTTATAGGATTTAAGATAGTTTATTAACTTATGTGTGCTATGTGATTTGCTTAATTGTTAAATAAATAGCATAAGTAAGTGTATCGATATACAACTACGTAGTACTAATTGGTAGATCGACGTTATCAATGTTAGGTTCTTCAAGGCCAATTAGTTAAAGCTAGAATTACTTGTTGATTATTCACATCTATACTGATTATTGAGATTCGCACCTTGTGCAATTGAATTCCTATTATATTATTATTGAACTATGAATTAGATTAAAGTTCTTTCAAGCATGAACTGTTTATGAGATAGATCTATGCTATTTGTATCAGCTAGATCAATCATGTCTAAATTTGTTGAATCAAAGGTATTTTAAAAGTTGTTCTTATTAAATTGTTATGGTAAGAACTCTTGGTTGAGAAAAGGATAAATTTGATTAAGACATGATATTAATGCTGGTTTATTAAGTGTTTATGCATAAATCACGGGGTATGAAAGGCTGATCCCCTTGATTACCATAACATATTAAGAGGTCCAGTTTAAATGCTGAGAACCTTGGCAAATGTCTATGGTTATTTCCAACCACTCAGTAACTGTCATTCAATTATTCGAATATTCAACTGTTGACTATTAATTCATGTTTCTTCACAATTTTATACTGTTGTTGAACATTGAAAGCGAAACGTCTAAAGGGGACAAAGGAAAAGGGAAGGTGCAAGAGTAGTTGCCTGATAGGGCTTATGTACTAGTTTATCTTGAATGTTATTTGGCTATGTGAACTCTTATTGTATTAAGGGTACGTTTTAAGTTAAGGTTAACGAACCTTGGGACCATGATTGTAAGACTTTATTACTATTTCGATAGACATTGTATGTTTATTATTCCGCATTAGTTAGAAAGTATGTTTGTTGTTGAGTATCGTGAACACCAAATTCGAGGTTAGGAAACCCGGATTTGGGGGTGTCACAGGAGAAGGGCTAGACTTGTAGCCTTTTGGTGTTTCATATGAATGAGAATTTGGGCAAGAAGGTGACACTCCTTTTGGGACACAAGAACTCAGACATTGCAATTGAGACTATTAATATACTTGGGTGCTATTGTACACTCAGATTATATCCCACTTAGGTTAAAATATGCATTGAATAGCCTAATGTCACTACCTTGTATTGAAGTAGGAATACATATGCCCATACTCATATAATCCATGTACATTTATTAGAGTGAAATCTAATTACCTACTAATACACAGTTAATCAATATTTATTATTATTTCATAACACATACTATTATTTCAATAAAACTTAAGTATTTAAATAATTATTATCTAACAATTATTAGTTCACTTCAATTATTATCTCATGTAATTAAGATGCACAGTTAATAGTCTACATCACACATCAATATGTCACATAGGATGTTCATACAATTTAAATGTCACACATCTCTTTTATATTATTAAATGAATGCAAAAATATTATTATAATTAATATACATCTCATCATGCGGTTACGCCTCAAGTAGCATGACATATAACACTTAAATAATTTAATAGAGATTATTAGTCACACAATAATTAATTAACTAAGATAGCATTAATAAATTCTTTTCTTATTAAATCACTACTTGATAATTAAAACAATAATCACTTTATCACATCACTACCAAAAAGAACATATCACGTATACTCATATTCGAATAAACATTCAGTTTAATAGGAAGGTCAATATTAATATTATCTAAAATTCTCGAGTATTACAAATTCTACTAGAAAAGATTGGTCAATGAAGTTGGATGATGCACCGTGGGCTTACAGGACAGCATACAAGACACCCATTGGCATGTCGCCATATTAGCTAGTCTATGGCAAGGCATGCCACCTTCCTGTTGAACTCGAGCACAAGGCATACTGGGCCATAAAAAAGTTGAATTTCAATCTCACAGCTACAGGGGAGAAAAGGCTTCTCCAACTTAATGAACTTGACGAATTCCGTCTGCAAGCTTATGAGAACTCGAAGTTATACAAGGAAAAGGTCAAAAAATAGCACGATCAGAAAATTATTGACAGGAAATTTGAGCCAGGCCAAGCTATGCTTTTATACAAATCTCGCCTGAGGTTATTCCTAGGCAAACTCAAATCAAGGTGATCCAAGCCATTCAATGTTAAACAGGCATTCCCTCATGGTGCCGTAGAAGTATTTGGTCATAATGCGGATGAAACTTTTAAATTCAATTGACAACGATTAAAACACTATTGGGATGATAATTTTGATCACCAGAAAACCTCAATCACTCTTGCTGACCAATCTTGAAACATGGAGCTAGTCTGGCCGGGGACTTTAAACCAAGCACTTGATAGTAGGCAACCCATTGGCTCTATCTGTAACCTTTATGTTCATTTGTTATATTTCAATTATCGCAAGTTTCAAAATTTTAAGTTTTTTAAGTTTTCAATGCATTTGTGTTTTTGGTAGTTTAGCTTTTGAACTCGATTTGCTATATAGCCTCATCTTACGTTCAATATGTCTAATTTATGCTTGGGATGTTGTAATATATTAGGTGAGGTACATTGAGGTTGGTTGCTGTGATGGAAATTGAAAAAAATCAAATTTTTGGAAATTCAGAGGTTCGTGCCCCGGCGGCAACTCTCTGTCGGGCGTGCCCCGACGACAATCCTAGGCAAAATTTCGCGCCCCGACGCGACACACGATTTTCAATTTTTAAAAAACTCCTTCCAGCACGATTGTTTTTACTCTCTCCTCACACCCCAACCTCTGCATTCCCTCTCCCAATTCAGGCGAAACCATCAAGCACACACCCACACCCAATTTCACCTTTTCCCATTCGGATTGAACAAACCCTCACCCAAATTCAGCCTCAATTTTGGGTTTCACTGTCAAATTTGGGATTCCAGCTAGGGCTTCTATTCGGGTACTTCAAGCAACTTTGGAGCTATAATTTCCAACCTAGCAAAGCAATTGGTAAGTTCCTTGAGATTCTTATAAGGGTTTGTAAGCATTGATTCAACAAGCATTGCTCTAAACTGATTTACATTCACTGTTGGGTTATTATTCATAAACTGTATACTGCTTGAATTGGTTGAATTTGGATGCCCAATTGAGTTTGTGTTGGCTCAATTGGAAGACTTTCGGTTATACATTGTGTTTATTGCAGTACATTGAGAAATTTTGGTTTGAATTGAGTTTGGGGGAGGTTCTTTTGTATGGTTTTCTGCTAGTGCACGCCAGGTGCTCGTTTATTTATCTCAAAGACCAGTTGGGCTGTTTGAACACTATTTAGTAAGAACTTTGGGCACAGTTGCTGCATTTTACTGGGATTGTGATCATGCCACCTAAGAGACATAGAGGTGAGGGTTCTACCTCAATACCAGCACGGGCTTATGATCACAACAAGTTTGTTAGTGTCGAGGCAGCAGAAAGGTTTGAAAAGTATGTTGCGGGTAAAGCTCTAACTCCCGAGCATGGCCTCTAGCCTGATATATTGTATGATGGGGAGATGGAGCAGTAGATTACAGAGCGGGGTTGGGATACCTTCACTGATCACCCTGACCCTGTAGTTGTGGCAATTGTCCAGGAGTTTTATGCCAATGCACAGGACAAGCCACCATATGCTGTTATTGTACGGGGCAGAGGAGTCTCATTTAGCGCCCATGCTATCAATAACTACTATAATTTGGTGACTCCTGAGGTGTGTCAATATTTAAAATTTCTACATTCAAACCCTGATTATGACAATATTCTAGCAGACTTATGCAAGCCAGGGACCACATAGGTATTTAAGGGCAACATGGGTGCCACACTTTTCCATAGCAAGGATATGAGCTTATACGGAAAGATCTGGTATGCTTTCTTGTGTGCAAAGCTTATGCCATCCCAACACGTCAGTGATGTGACTAGAGACAGGGCAGCATTGTTATATACCATCGTGATGGACTACACCATCAATGTGGGCCACATCATCGAGGGCAGTATTCGCAGATTCTTGAGGAGTCACATTCAGGGAGGGTTGCCTCACACATCCCTTATATGTGGACTGTGCCGGGCAGCAAGTGTTCGGTAGGCTGATGATGAGGTAGTTCAGCAGCCATTACAGCTTCTCGACCACCACCTTATTGAACGATACAAGGTCTGGGATGGAGCTGAGTCACACCCGAGGGGACGAGGTTTTATCCTTAATTCTAGTTCCGAGGACGAAGAGGATCTTGATGCACCGGTAGCTTCTAGCTCACAGCCTAAGGCCCGTTTTAGTACTCAGTTCCGGAACTTACAACTATACACTAACAAGCATACTAAGCGGCTAGAGAGGCAGAACAAGAGACTAGCAGAGCGTCAGGAGCATATGTTCAACTACCATACGAGCTTCAACGCAGCATTAGCCGAGCAATTTGCAAGGTTGAACCCCGGTGCCCCTCCAGTCCAGTTTCATGTGCCTCAACCTTTACCTCCATATCCACCTTCTGGATCTGATGACGAGGATGTCAGTCAAGCATGACGCTTGACCTATTAGGGAAGTCCTCAGTTTTCAATTCTATACTTTATAGATAATGAGGACATTGTCCCATTTAAGTTTGGGGGTGGATTGTATCATATAGTTAGGCATGTTTAAATGCATTATCATGGTAGTTGCATTCACATTGTATGTTTTTAAGCTTTAACATAGTTAGAAATAATCATGTGAAATATCATCAATATTTCATGGGAAATATTATCAAAATGACTTTTCTTTCTTTTAATGTTCATATTCGACCTGTTCATTGCATTTTAATGATCGCGGTACATTTATTTCATAAAAAAAATAAAAATAAAAAAAATAAAAAAAATAAAAAAAATAAAAAATCTCTTTGTTAATTGCATTTAGGAGCATTGCAGCAGTATATTTTAGGAAGGCTAATGATATGATATTGTTCAAATTTCTAATGCATTCAATATTACGGATTAGGATTGCGAAGTTAGGAATGCTAACTGTTGTTAGTTTCGTTAAATTTGTGACCCTTTGATCTCTTATTGCACAAGTCAATGTGTTGAACTAGCTAAGTTTTAGTTCAATTTTATGAATCTAGTGCTCATTAAGGATAGGAAAACCTCTATCACTTGTTGGAACACAAAAATTTGAATAATGCTTCGATATCTGTCTAAAATGCATGAAAAAAGTAGAAATTGAAAAAAATGAGAATAATAGACAGATATGAGCAGATCTTGACTAGTTTATTTTTGTGGCCTTTGTCATTCGAACGAGTAAGCCCTTTGGAGTGTCTCTACGCTCGGTGCCCTAAAACCATCTGGTTTGGGAGTCATCAATGGAAAGTTTGCTACATGGGTGACATTGAATAGCCTAATAAAGATAGACATTTCACAGTCAAGAATAAGAATAATAATCAACGAGATGGAGCATAAAACACACTCGTTTAAAAAAAATATAGTGAAAACAAGTGAATAAGAGGGGTGCTAAGAGTTGTCTATTTATCGCCTTATCTTTATTAGAGCACTGTGGTTCATGGATTGGAATGAAATCTTGATTAGTTTGATACATTGATTACACACACTCACGTAAGGGTTATATATTTGATGAGATTGGTGTGTGATCTCATTTCTGACGGGCATGAATTTGAAGTTTTGCTGAAATGCTTGCTCCTTTTGATTGAGGCCTGATATCCATTTCCTATATTGGTCTGCGGCTAGGTTTAGATCATGCATTTGCATTCATGTAGTTAGGTTACTTTGTGCATTTTTAATTCTCTTGTTTTTGCTTGAGGACAAGCAAGGTCTTAAGTTTGTGGGTATTTGATGAGTGGGTTTTATACCTACGAATTGGATATCTTTCAGGCTCAATTCTTGGCTATCTTTAAGTATTTTTATTATTATTTTACTTGTTATTGCATTGGTTTTGTAGGAGGCGGCTTCAGTTGGTCATTTCTAGAATTTTTGGGCTTTGGTGGCATTTTCGTAATTATGCAGAAATTGGTCGGCGCCGGGGCGCGAGTTTCAGGCTTATTTTGGCGCCGGGGCGAGCTCCATTTTGGTCCGCACCGGGGCGAGCTGCCCAGGCCAATTTTGGCGTTGGGGCGGGCTCGTCGGATTTCATCAGCGGCTCGCTTTGTCCTGTTCTGTCATAGTGGGATGGCTTGGGAGGAAATTCAGGAACTCAATTGAGACATGGAGAGAGAAAATGATCAGATTATTGGACATCCAGGGAGTGCAAATGAATCATTGCAACTAGGGTTCAAACTAACAAGGAAGAGAACTAGAGAAAAGGAAGAAGCTCCATAACATCACCAAGGAGCTAAGGATTGCAATTTTGAGAAGGAATGCTAGGGAAGAAGATACTACCAAGCAAGCAATTCCAAATTCAATCTAAAAAAGGTTTTATCATTCTATTTTCTAGCATTTCATTCTTACTTTGTAATTCCCAAACCATGTTATGTAAATTGAATATGATGTTATTTAGAGCTATCATGAACTAAATTTTTATTTCTAACATTCCAATGGAACCCAACTCATAGTTTGTATTGAATGCTCTCTCTTTGAATATTAGTTAAACTTTTGTGAATTGGATTTCATAACCTATGATTATGGATTAATTGCTTGGCCCGTAATTACCTTGGTAAGCTATATGAAATTAAGAAATGGAATATAGTGTTAAGACCTAGTTATGAATTCATGTGAAAGTTGGATATTCTTATGGGTAATTTATGAGATTATATGACGTGTGTCTTATTTACTATCCTCTAGAATAGATAATTTTATTGTATTTAGGATAGACATATACCTAAATACCACATGCATCCATTTGAGATTCTTTGCTTAATGATTTCTATTGCGAAAGTTGGTAAGTGAGAGAGTTGTTAATGAGATTTACCGTGACATGTATCTTGTTAATTATTCTTGATATTGATTTCTTGTTAGTGTGTAGAGTAGAGATATATCTATACACCGCGTTAGGAAATACGTATTTGACCATCAAGAGAGGCTTTTATATAAATATGATTTCTCGGATGACAATTCTTGTATTGTAACTAGTTAAAAAAGAGAGAGTTGTGATATTCAAATAAAGAGTTGGGAGAAATTGTAATCTTTGATCTTCCTATCTTGAATTCTTTCCGTGTTTTATTTAATTCTTGCTTTCTTAATTGTCTTAATCAATTCCTATTATCAACAAATACATATTAAATCATCGTTGTTTAAATAAGATCAACTTGCCATGCGATTGATAATTGATAGTTATTTAACATAATTCCTCGTGGGTTCGACACTCTAATTACTTTATATTACTTATGGACCACGTATACTTGCGCGTGTTTTATTGATTGTGAAATCGACCAACACCTGCGAAAAGAAAATTAAAACAGAAAAATACACGTTATTAAGATCAAATTTGTTAGAAATCATGGTTTAAATTTGATGTTGTACTCTTAATGTATATGTGTATCAGTAGCTGAATTGTAAAGTCCTTAATAAAAGAAATATGTACAAGGACTTAGAATAGAGAAGATCAAATGTGTTAGGATGATCCAAGCTGTATTGAATATCTATCAGATCTAAACATGTTTGTAAAGTATTGTAAAGTCCTTTATTGAAGGTGATGTACAAAGGACTTAGAATAGAAAAGATCAAAGTTGTTAGGTTGATCTTGTGTGCTGATCGTAGAGTAATGCCATATCCCAGTAAAGGATCGTAGAGTAATCAGCCAACTTTGCAGAGTCAAAGTATGCCATCGCAAGTTTTGCCATACGGACGTAGAGCTTCCTCGGCAGGTTGTAGAGCTTCCTCGGCAGGACGTAGAGCTTCCTCGGTAGGTCGTAGAGCTTCCTCGGTAGGACGTAGCGCTCTCTATCAGCATAACATAGGGTTGTCTCTGCATCTCAAGACAAACTCTCAGAATCATAGAGTAGGCTCTACTAGTACTCACAGACTTAATCAGCACCTCTGATGAAGAACATAAAGGCACAATATTGATGCTATTTAGAATGATCAAGATAAAGTATGAAGATCTCAGTGAATGACAGCATGCATCAAATGACTACAGAGCTGCAACTCTACAAACACACTGGCGACACTACGACTAGCAAGATCGTAGAGTTAATACGTCAGACGAGCAACTCAGATTTGGAATGAATATTCTAAGTTGCCCATAACAATTAAACAGTAGAATAACCTGCCCAAGACAGTTGCTGAATATTAAACAAATCAGTGGGGAGCAAACAGCTACAGTCTGCAGACATTCAGAGCACTATCCCTACCACTATCTTGGTACAGGCTAATGGAAGCTGACTCACCCCACTACTACAGTCAACAAGGAATAAACTATTCCTAAGCTCAGCAACACATCTCAATGGAAGGATTAGATGCAACAGCCACATTTTAACAGAAAGATTTTTTCAGAAGCATCTACATAAGGCAGACGGATTGAAGTTTCAAATCAAGCAAGTATAGTGAAAAGAAGATAATATCTGAAGCATCATCATTCTACAATCCGAAGGGAAACATCTTGCTTCACTGCTGAGTTTATCAAACCATATGCTTCAAGCAACTCAGTAGAAACAAAACAATCACTCTCTATCAAGTGAAAGGATCAACAGGTGACCAACCTAAGTCAAGTCTATTGGACTTGCTGAGTACCAAAGGGTATGAGAGATTCTAAGGCTGCTGGTCTAAGTTTACAGAGTTCCAAGGCTGTTGGCTTTGAAGAGTACGTTGTGTACTGGAGTTCTAAGATTGTGGGTCTTGAAGAAATCTTTGTGATTCAGTTGTAACGATATCCTTAGTGGATTTGCTACTCGAGGAATAGAATAGTGGAGTAGGAGTCTTGTGTGTTCCGAACCACTTAAAGCCTTGTCTCTATCTCTTTACACTTCTTAACTACCATAACTGCTATAACTTTTTGATCACTGCTTTATTATCCTCTACTACCGCTCTATTTCTAAAAGGGGTTTTTATAAATCATATTCCGCTGTGCTTAGTTATTCACTAAACTGTCAAGTCATTCTTTTGAAAGCTGTAATAAGGAAAAGTTTTTAAAAGAATCTATTCAACCTCCCCTTCTAGATATCTTTTATTCCTCTGGAAACTAACAATTGGTATCAAAGCAGGTTCTCTTATCTAAAGCTTAACCCGCTTGAGTAGATTAATGGCACAAACCAGAAATAGATCTGAGCTAGGTGGAGGAAACAAACCACCCATGTGCAACAAAGACAAATTTGCCAACTGGAAAGTTCGCAAACAGGCATACATGGATGCCATTGACGAGGATCTATTTGATGCTGTCATCAGTGGGCCTTATGTACCAGCCAAGCTGACGCCAACTGCTGAAGATCCAAATAAAGTCTCAATCAAACTAAAGAAAGATTGGACTGATGCAGAGAAGAAAATAGTTCAGCTACACAAAAGAGCCAAAAACATTTTGTTCATGGCTCTAGAAGATGAGTTATTTGAAAATGTGGTCAACTGTACAACAGCTAAGGAAGTATGGGATGCACTGTTGATCATGAATGAAGGAGCGGAAGAAGTCAGAGAAAACAAGCAGTCCTTGCTCACTCAGCAGTATGAAATTTTCACTCACATCTCAGGGGAAAACATCACTTCCACATATGAAAGATTCAACGTACTACTCAACTCTCTTCGAGCATATGGTAAGACCTATCCAAATAAAGATCTCATCATCAAGTTCATGAGAGCACTGCCAAGCAAATGGGATGCAAAACCACTGCCATTAGAGAGTCAAAGAATCTTCATGAAATGACTGTTTAGATGTTATATGGCAATCTTCTTACTTATGAACTTGAGCTGACCCAACGAGCAGAAACTCTGTCAAAAGGAAAGAAGAAAGAAAGAGGAATTGCTCTGAAGGCATCTACTTCAAAGAAAGCTGACTCAGATGATGAAGAAAATGATGAACTCAATGATGAAGGAGTTGCTATGCTGGTCAGACACTTCAAAAGGTTTATAAGCAGAAACAGCAGACAAAGGAAGTTCATTAGTAGCTCTAAAGAACAAGTTAATGACTTGTGCTACAATTGCAAACAACCAGGTCATTTTATTGCAAACTATCTCAAGCCTCCAAGAAATGATCCAAAGAAGGACAAGAAAAGGTCAGAATTCAAAGGCCACTACAAGGCCAAGAAGAAAGAAAGAGGTTTCGTTGCTGAAAGTTTATGGAGTGATTCAGACAATGACGCAAGTCCTGAATCAGGTGAAGATAAAGAACCTCAAAAAGCCAACCTATGCTTAATGGCCAAAGAAGGAAAAAGCAAGAAAGAATTCAACGTGGATGAGGTATTTGACTTTTATTCTCCTGATTTAACTATTAATAATCTTAGAGAAGGAATGCATGACTCTATGATAGAACTGCATAAATATATGAAACTGTTTAGAATTCTATCAAAGGATCATTCTCTTCTTCAAGAGGAAAAAGAGAAAGCAGTCGTAGAGTTAGAAATTGCTCTACGAACTGCTAACTTTTGTACCAGTCTTGAGGCTGAGAATGCTAACTTAAGATAGATAAATGAGCTTAGCACTCAGAAAGAGGTAATTCTAGTTTCCAAAATTCAGGAACTAGAAAAGACAATTTCCTCACGGAATAAGTCTTCTCTATCTATGGATACCATGATCTCTAGCCAAAGATTAGTGGCTAACAGATCAGGATTAGGTTTTTGCAATCCTCCTTCAGAAACCTCTGTGGTGAAACCTATGGAAACAAATAATAACAATTCTCCTAAATTTAATAAGGGAATTGTGTTTGTTAAATCCTCAGAGACTGTTAATACAATTCACTCAAATTCTGCAAACTAAGGTATTAGATCCTACACAAATTTAGGATTCAAGAAATCAAAGAGTAAGTCAATTTCTGCACTCAAGCCGTGAAGGATCGTAGAGTATGTCAAAACTCTCTCTACGAACCAACCTGGCAAGAATTGTAGAATTAACTTCCACTTTATGAAAGCTATGAATCATAGAAGTATAAGAAAGCAGAAGGAAGTTAAGCCAAAAGGAAAAGTTGTGAGTTACTACCATCCATATATGTCTAAGACTAGAAGGAATCCATACTCACACACAAGCATGCATTATATTCAATGTTTCACTTGTCATAAACATGGTCATAGAGCTACAAAATGTTATTTCAATTATTTTTATCCTGTACTGCACAAACAAAATCAAGCAAATTTGGGTTCCTAAGGCTACTAATGAATCTGGACCCAAGCAATTTTGGGTACCAAAATGAAAGCTGATCCTTTCTGCAGGTACAAAGCTCCACTGAGTCAACATGGTACCTTGATAGTTGATGCTCAAGACATATGATAGGCAACAAGGCTCTCCTGTTAAACTTTAAAGAAAAAGATGGACCTACAGTCATCTTTGGTGATAACAATTCTAGAAAGACAAGAGGATATGGTTCTGTTGGGAATGGTGTTGTGTCTTTCAGTAAAGTGGCATACGTTGAAGGACTGAGGCACAATCTTCTCAGCATCAGCCAACTGTGTGATAAAAATCATCAAGTCACCTTTCTCAACAATCAGTGTCAAGTCAGGGATATGAAGACCAACTCATTGAAGCTGGTAGGAACCAGAGAAGGAAATGTCTATATTGTCAACCTTGCTAAGTTAAGACCTGATAAAGCAGTATGTTTTCTTGCCAAAGCTTCTGAAGATCAGTGTTGCCTATGGCATAGGAGGTTATCTCATTTAAACTTCAAAAGCATGTCAAGACTTGCCTCCAATCAACTAGTAGCAGGACTGCCAAAGCTCAACTTCATCAAAGAGAAACCTTGCAAAGCATGTCAGTTTGGAAAGCAAACAAAAAGCTCATTCAAAAGCAAAGCAATCAACACAGATGATAAGCTCCTTATATTACTCCATATGGATCTCTTTGGGCCTATCCCAACTACAAGCCTTGGTGGAAAGAAATACTCTCTGGTGGTGGTGGATGACTATACCAGATTCGCATAGGTATTATTTCTGAGCTCTAAAGATGAAACCAGCTCCACCTTATCAAGCTGTTCAAACTTGTCATAAATGAAAAAGAGGAGAAGATCAAGGCTATCAGGAGTGATCATGGAAGAGAATTTGATTGCACTGAGGTAGAACTTTACTGTGAAGAGAATGACATCAATCACAACTTCTCAACCACAAGAACTCCACAACAAAATGGAGTAGCTGAAAGGAAGAATAGGACATTGATTGAAGCAGGGAGAACACTACTGGCAGCTGCTGAACTTCCTAAGTACTTTTGAGCAGAAGCAGTCAACACTGCATGCTACACTCAAAACAGGTCTTTCATTCACTCCCTCCTCAAGAAGACTCCCTATGAATTATGGAAAGGAAGGAAGCCAAACATCGATTACTTTCGTGCCTTTGGCTGTCTATGCTACATCCTAAACAATGGCAAGAAGTATCTGACCAAATTTCAACCTAAGTCAGATGAAGGAATCTTCCTCGGTTATGCTATGGACAATAAGGCCTACAGAGTATTAACAAGGAATCATTAAGTGTTGAAGTCTCTATTCATGTCACATTCGATGAGTCAGAATCAAAGAGGAAAATTTCTTCACTCAACGATCCAGCAGAAAAGAACTCTATGATCACTGAGTCCAAAATCGTAGAATTAGACACTACGATCGTCGAGCCAGAAGTAGAAAGCACAGAGCAAGAAGAAGCAAATGTAGAGCTCACTATGCCAGACAATGAGACTCTACGACCTGAACCAAAAATCAACCTGGAAGAACTCAGACAAGAAGGCACCAGAACTGATGTTCCAAGAAGGAGAAAATGGACAAAGGATCACACTGAAGATCTGATAATTAGAGATCCTAATATAAGAGTTAGGACAAGATTAACAACTCAAAATGAATGCATCTACCTAAGCTTTCTCTCTTAAATAGAGACTAAAAAGGTAGAAGAAACATTAGGAGATTCCAGCTAGATAGAGGCTATGCAAGAGGAGTTCAACCAGTTTGAAAGAAGCAAAGTCTGGAGACTAGTTGAAAGGCCAAAACAACATCCAGTCATTAGCACCAAATGGGTTTTCAGGAACAAAATGGATGAAGATGGTGTTATCACAAGGAACAAAGCAAGATTGGTAGCTAAAGGTTACTCACAAGAAGAAGGGATTGACTATGATGAAACCTTTGCTCCTATTACAAGATTGGAAGCAATCAAAATTTTCCTTGCCCATGCAGCCCACATGCGATTTAAAGTTTTCCAAATGGATGTCAAGAGTGCCTTCCTCACTGGAGAACTTCAAGAAGAAGTCTATGTGGAACAACCTCTAGGTTTTATCAATCCAACTCTTTCTGATTATGTTTATAGATTAGACAAAACATTATATGGATTAAAACAAGCACTTAGAGTATGGCATGAAACACTCACTAACTTTCTCACTGAAAAAGGATTCACTAGAAGTAGAGTAGATACCACTTTACTCCTAAGGAAACATAAGGATAAATCACTTCTAGTTCAAATTTATGTGGATGATATTTTATTTGGTTCTACTGATAAAAAATTGTGTGAAAGGTTTGCCAAGCTGATGCAGAGTAAGTTCGAAATGAGCATGATGGGAGAACTGAACTTCTTCCTTAGACTTCAAGTGAAGCGAACTAATGAAGGTATATTCATCAACCAAGCTAAATACATAAAAGACCTATTAAAGAAGTATGGCATGGAGTCATCCTCCATCATGAAAACTCCCATGGCACCTACAACCAAGCTTGACAAAGATAAGAAAGGTAAGAGTATTGATATTACTCAATAAAGAGGTATGATTGGATCTCTCCTATACTGAACTGCTAGTAGACCAGATATCATGTTTGCCACCTGTATTTGTGCTAAATTTCCAGGTAATCCTAAGGAATCTCATTTATTGGTTGTAAAGAGGATTTTTAGTATCTTAAAGGTGCTCCAAATTTGGGACTTTGGTATCCCAAGGAGTCACCCTTTGAGTTAATGGAATATTCAGATGCTGACTATGCAAGATGTAAGATAGACAGGAAAAGCACAAATGGTACTTGTCAAATTCTTGGAAATAGACTTGTCTCCTAGTTTAGCAAAAAGCATAACTCAGTTTCAACCTCTACTGCAGAAGCTGAATATATTGCTACAGGCAGTTGCTGTGCACAAATCCTATGGATGAAAAATCAGTTAGCTGACTATGGTTTTGAGTTTAAATCTATCCCTGTTCATTGTGATAATACTACTGCAATTGTTATAACTCATAATCCTATCATGCATTCAAGAACCAAGCACATAGACATAAGATATCATTTCATTAGAGATCATGTGCAAAGTGGAAATATATCATTACACTATATTCCTACTGAAAATCAGCTTGCTGATGTATTTACAAAACCCCTAGACGAATCTAGATTGAACATGCTAATAAGTGAACTTGGAATGCTAAATCTACATCCATAATATTATGCTTTGAAATCTACTAACTCTGCAGAAAGAAAGTTCGTAGAGTGACATCAGAAATCGTCGAGTGAAAATTGAAAAACGTAGAGCTCAAAGGAAGTCAAGCTGCCGAGATTTACTCTACGATCGTCGAGTAAGATGGAAATCGTAGAGTAGAAAAGACTCAAAAATGAAACGTAGAGCTCAGAAGGAGCTAAGGACAAAACAGACTTTTCTGTCGGCTTAATACGTGCACCTGACACGCAGCCCACTCAACAAAACAAGAGGGAAATGTTTCACTAACTCATTTCAAATTGTTCATTTCATATGAAAACTTTCCCTCTCCCTCTTCGCTGAAACCCTAGTTCTCTGTTTCAATCAAACTCTGAGTAAATTTTGTTCTTGTGCAGCAAAATCAAAGAGACTCTCAAATGGCACTCTCTCTAGTCATATCACGCAACTCTCTTGACTTTGAAAATTTTGCCACAGCTGAGACGAAGTACAAGAGAATCATCTCTCTGCTACAGCGATCAGCACTCTACGAAGCCCTTGACACCGACACTCAAGTATATCCAGAATTGGTGAGGGAATTCTACTTAAATGGGACTTTTGGAGATGGAATCCTATCCACAAAGGTCAAAGGGGTTTCGCTACAGCTAAGTGCTTCAGAAATTAACGTAGCCCTAGGATTCAACAATGACGGGCTTACAGCTCTCCAGTTCATCAACACCGAAGAAGGGCTAAAACGAATGCACCATGAGAACAACCCAAGGCTGAGGGGATTAAAGAAAAAGGAATTTCCTCAAAAGTATGAATTTTTGGCTGATGTTGTTGGTAAATGCATTCTATGCAAAGATTCAGCTCACGATTCTGTCAACAACATTCAACTTAGAATCATGACTGTAATTGTGAAGAAGATCCAACTAAACTATGGTGCCCTTCTCCTAGAATGGATTGGACACTGGTGTCAAATGATGGAAAGATCAAAGGGGCAAGGAATATATTTTATGGCAGGTTCATAAGCATTATTCTTCAAAAAGTACTAGGAGATCGAATTGGGGATGATGAAAGAGAAGCTATAAATTTCCACAAAAGAATCACTCAAAAGTTATTTGTGAAATGGAAAAGAAATCCAGCTGGGAATTTGAAGTCAGCTCAGACAGAAGATAGTGAGAAAAACTTAGAGTGAAGTCAGAAAGCCCTCCATGAAAAATATGTTTGTGGTCGTAGAAGAAAACTGATGAGGTAGACCAGGAGGTGCCGGCTCTAACCAGAAAGAGCACAGGGAAAAAGAAGTCGGTGTCCAAGACTGAAGAGGAACCTCAAGGGTCATCAAATGAAGGACCTACATCTTCTGTTGCATAATCAAGGCCTTCTCTATCTTCTGAAGTAGAGAAGAAGAAGAGAAAACAAATGGAAGAAGCTTCTGGAGAAACACCACCGAGTTTGAAGGTGTATAATAAGAAGGGAAAACGTAGCTCTAAGCAAAGCCTCCCTACGATCGCTGAGAATCCTCACTCTCCGATCATAGAGTCAAGAACAGAAGAAGCTGCTGAAGATGCTGGTCAGCCTGACTCTATGGCCATTATTGCTGAACAATTGGCTGGGAAGGTTGTTGAACCCGAGCCAAAGAAAATAAAGAAGAAGCTGGCGACCTTAGCTCAAAAAGAACTTAATGAAGCAATGCTAAGGATCAAAGAAGAAGAAATGAGACTGACAAATCAAACTGTCGCTCCAACTGAGGGGGAGCAACAAGAAGCTGACGAACAGAGAAATGCTCATGTTGAGGGGGAGACACCTAATGTTTCTGAACCTGTCATTGCTCATATTAAGGGGGAGCAATCTGAAGATCACTATGAAGATCCATCAATCCCTAAAGAAACTAGTACTCATGCTGAGAAGGATGAAGAGAATGTGGAGATTAGTGATGAAAGGGAAGAAAAAAAGGAAGAGACAATGGCTGGACAGGATGAGGCTGTGGAGATCAGTGATGGATCAAATGATGAAGACGAGGATGAAAGCCTAGAAATCATTGCTGAAGGCAGAAATGGAGAGAGGCATTTCATCTATAACTGCTTATTTGCCTACTTACCAAGAATGCCATTCTATCAAGCACTAATCCTCAATTCTTGGGATCACATGTTCTGGGCCTTCAAGACCTACCCAGCCATTTCAGTGCTTGCCCAAGAATTCCCCAGCAGTGGCTCCTTTGCTCAGAAGCTGTTGACCAACCATCCATTTCAGGTTAACGAGCAAAACGTATACTTCGTTCCCTCATCATTTAAGCTAAATCACTCTCCATTGCCATATTACTATCTTTTTGATGAGATACCAAGATGGAATGAGGTCATCTTTGACCCAAAGAGTCCACCTCCAGTTACAGGGTCTTAAAACTCTGTCCCTGATGAACCAGATAACTAACCATCTCCGGTCACAGAGTCCCTAAACTCTATGACTGATGCTCAACTCACCCTCCAAAACCCAAAACGTAGAGACAACACACACTACGATCGACTCTATGATCGTAGAGTGTGATGACCCTACAAATGATAATCGAACTGCCTCCTCTCCCACACTTCAAACAATTGCCCCAACCATTCCTGCTGATATTCCATCCTCCTCCCATAATGAATACTTTGACTTGGCCATTGCTTTGGCAAATCTCCAAGAAAGCAACAAGGAAGAATCTCCACATGAGATCAAGCAAATTCTTGAGCATGTCAAACTCATTCCCATAACAGATGAATTGACTGATCTCACAGCTGGCATGGCTAAAGATATGGAGGAGAATCTTAATGCAAATTCTCTCGCCCTCTATAGAAGATTCAATGAGCTTGTTGATGCTGCTAATGCTCACACCAACAATCTTGGTACTGAATTGACCAAAAGGTTAATGTCGACGCCGGGTTTTTCGCTTTCTCTGTCTTTCCCAATTTTAGCCTTTTGGTTTAGATGACGTTTGGAAAAGGTCGGCATTGAGGTCGACGGGGTTTTGAAAGATCGTTTTTATGATGAGCCAATTAAACCAGAGTCGCCAGTTGGTATATTTGAAATGGATGTACCAACTCATCCGAGTTTTCGCTCTTTTGTAAATCGCTGGCTCATATGTGACTCCGAATTAATTTGGTCCTGCGAATTGAGATTCATAGAGTTCGGGGGCTTGCTTAAGTGAGGGGAAGGTGTTAGGCACCCCTCGACTTCCGTGAAACACGGTTACCGCAATCTTGATGCTTTTTCCTATCCTTTAATTCATGAATATGTGTATGTAGGTGCGCGCGTGTGTGTGTGTGTGCCTATGTGAATGTTGTGGTGAGTTTGTATGAAAGAGTCATTTGGATTTTTGGGAAAATCGTGTTTTAATTTGAGTATGCTTCGGAATGTCTTTTCGGTATACCCGAGAAAGCTTTATTCTTTATGAGAAAGGTTTGGTTTTAATTGTCCAAAACAATGAGATTTTCATTAAATGTCGTTTTGGCAAAAGAAAAATTTTAAACCTTCGTCAAAATAGGAATCGAGATCTATACATTGCTTTCGTGAAACGATCGGGCAATTTCTAGGATCTCTTTCACCCTATGCACAAAGATTTAATAAAAACGTTAACTTATTTGCAAAATCATTTTTGTGTGGTGTTTTGGAAAACGATCTTTCTTTAGCTTCCTCGTTAGATATGAATCGACATTCATTAACATTTCTCAAATTTTAACCTCGTGATTCTAATATCCTACTTTGCTTGATTTTTATGAAAATCTTATCATTTTAGCTTTGAAATCAATTTTCGCGTCATAAATCGAATCGAGCATAAAAAACCGCGTCGGGGGCTATTCATGGGCATGTAAGCCATCAAAATATCCATCCCCGAACGCCAACAATCACAAATTCCACTATTTCGGGGCCTTAAGCAACGATTCCTCGCCTTAGCGTCGTTTTAAGGCCCAACGATTACATATTTACAATGAAAACTACGTCATTTCTACTTCTTACATCAAGATATGTCCATCATCGGATTGGGACCTCGGGGTCGCTTTCCTAGGCTCACAACCAAGATTGCTACACACTCACAAATTGAATACTCAATTATAACAACGTAGATTGCCTAACACATCCTACAAATACACTCAATTAAATTACGCCTAATATACATCCATAAACAAACTAGAAATTTCACCAATTAAGATATCATCGGATTATTAGGAAGAATTTTGTTCCAATGGAACCCTCACCAATAATCCCTAATCCCATGATTGCTTCAATAATATTCTTGAAAATTTCAATTAAATTTAGCCAAATAACATGATAGAAGTTGCAAAAATAATGAGATTTTCACCTTGCAAATGATACCAAAATTGTGTAGAAACTTGTGTATTGAGGGAAATATGAGATGTATATGATATAATCTAACAACAAAGGAAATTTCCTCTCTTTTTCTCTCAATTGTTGCAAGAATTTTTTGCTATTTCTCTCTATTTCCGAGCTAAAACTGCTGCTGATTTCTTCTTTCTTCCGCAAACTGCCCAAACCTCCTGTATGCTGCCTGCTGCCGAGCTTAAATAGGCTGGCCAAAGCCAGCCGCAGATCTATCTGCGGCTGGCCGCAGATGGATCTGCGGCTGGCCAGCTGGCTCGCCTCCCATCGCACTCAGCTGATTTCCTGGTTTCCGTGCTGGCGCACTCACTTGGCCGCAGATCTATCCGCGGCTGGCGGGCTTGACTTTCTCGATTTTCGTGCCACGCCTCGATTTTTGTGCCGCAACGTCGGTTTTCGCTGACAGGCGCTCGTGTTCTGCAGTCCGGGAATTTCCGGGAGACGTGCCACCTCATTCGGAAATGCCTGCCTTGGACGGCTTTATTGTCATGTAAGCTTGGGTTTGCCAAAACATTGCGGCGGTGTTGGGCGCTCGCCCTTGTGCCCGCTCCTTTGCTCCCGCAAGCCGGTTCAATTGACGATTTCGCCCTCACTGTCATGGTTAGTACAAGGAAACGCAAAATTTGGGTGTCTACAGCTGCCCCTCTTTATCATGTTTATGAAATGATAAGTGAAATGAACAGGATAAAGAATAGACACTCGGATGCATGAATGACAGTTCGTAAGAATGACAGTACATACATGATGCCACACATTATAGCTTATGATGCAAACACAAGATGTAATGCATGCAAGACACTCGTAAGAGTGTCAATGTATTAAACCCCTTGACCGTGTTTGTTAGTCCTTGGGTTCACTCTTTCAATCTATCGTCTCGTTCGGGGCCGGGTATCGTCGCCGGTCATCCATCGCGTAAACCCCCGGTTATCGTCGCCGGTTGGTTATCTGTCGGAGGCCGGTTATTGTCGCCGGACATCCATCTCGTGATCGCCGGTTATCGTCGCCGGTCGATCGTCATGTCGGGGCCGGGTATCGTCGCCGGTCACCCATCTCGTAACCTCCGGTTATCGTCGCCGGTCGGTTTATCTTGTCGGAGCCGGTTATCGTCGCCGGTCATCCATCTCGTGATCGCCAGTTATCGTCGCCGGTCGATCGTCATGTCGGGGCCGGGTATCGTCGCCGGTCACCCATCATCTCGTAACCCTCCGGTTATCGTCGCCGGTCGGTTTATCTTGTCGGAGCCCGGTTATCGTCGCCGGTCATCCCATCTCGTGATCGCACGGTTATCGTCGCCGGTCGATCGTCATGTCGGGGGCCGGGTATCGTCGCCGGTCACCCATCTCGTAACCTCCGCCGGTTATCGTCGCCGGCGGTTTATCTGTCGGAAGCCGGTTATCGTCGCCGGTCATCCATCTCGTGATCGCCGGTTATCGTCGCCGGTTCGATCGTCATGTCGGGGGGGGCCGGGTATCGTCGCCGGTCACCCATCTCGTAACCCCCGGTTATCGTCGCCGGTCGGTTATCTGTCGGAGCCGGTTATCGTCGCCGGACATCCATCTCGTGATCGCCGGTTATCGTCGCCAGGTCGATCGTCCATGTCGGGGCCGGGTAATCGTCGCCGGTCACCCATCTCATGATCGCCGGTTAATCGTCGCCGGTCGATCGTCATGTCGGGGCCGGGTATCGTCGCCGGTCACCCCTCGCGTAAAACTTTTCTCACTTCAACACGTCAAAATGGCTTCAAGGGAAGCAAGGTGGGGCCCACCAAGGCCAGCCGTCAGATGGATCTGCGGCCAGCCGCAGATGGATCTGCGGCCAAGCCGCAGATACATCTGCGGCCAAGATCGGGCTTATATGCCGCGTCCCGCTTCCAGATCTGTCACTTTCAACTTCCAACTCACACATATTCCTTGCGATTTTTGCTTGTTCGCAAGGGCTTTTCGTCGATTTTTCAACTTTCCTGCAAAAACTGTTCCGGTAGGATTGATCTACACGCTACAGGTAACACTTTTGACCGGTCACTTTTCAATTTCGTCAATGTTTTGCTATACATTTGACTATTTACATGTTTAGAGATAAAATGTATGCTTTACAATGCTATGTAATGTACCATCATATATACATGCTATGTGTCAACTATGTGAGTCCTATTTTATGCTCATGAGGCGGTCCCACATATTGTTATTCCTTTTCTGCAATAAAAACATGCATTACATGATGTAATTACACATATGAATGCAATTTAAATCTGTTTGAGGCTTTGGTTGATGGAAAACACGTTTGGCTTATGCCTGGGATGTTCAATTTACAAACGGAACTCTGTCGATTTTTTTTTTTTTTTTTTTTTTTTTTTTTTTTTTTTTTTTTAAAAAAACCATGCATCATGTTGCATTAATCATATGATGAGGCTAGAAATTTAGAATGTTCCTTGCATAATTTTAAAAGGGAACTTACCTTCTTTCTCGCCCGTTCCATTCCAGCTATGGATCGTGATGCGCCCAGTAGCTCCTCCGCCTCTCGGACTTCGGGTGTTCGCCGTCGTAGGGCTGCACCTGCCCCTATTCCCCCTCGTACCCGTCAGGCTCGTCGCTTGGCGGAGTCTGTCATCCGTCCTGATCACCCCGGACGTTGAGGAGGTTTGCTCCTCCGGAGGTTGCGGTGGAGGAGCCGTCTTCCAGCACATCAGCTCCCCCCACTCATCGCACCCTATCTGGCGCTTCTGTCCAGATACCCGATCTATTGGGTCTGGATCTCAGTCGTCATCCCTCGGCATCTCTTGTGGCTTAATGAGGTATCCCTCGATTCGGCTTTTCATTTGTTCTTGATTTCTCAATTTCCGGTTTTATCTGGATTGACCCATTGGTGATTTTTCACAGGTGCCTGAGTTTACCCAGCCGAGGGGTAACTGGTTTCAACATCTACTCCCTTTACGCGGCCCTGCACGAGTGATTATCGGGCGATGGTGGACTCTTGGGGCTTTCGACATTTCTTCACTATCATCCCCCGCCAGTGCCCCTGGGGTTACATGAGGGCTTTATCCGAGCGATGGTTTCCACCAGACGCAGTCTCTTCATCTCCTCGACTGCGAGGTCGTGTTGACCCCATGGGACTGGAGGTACAATTACCGGCATTGAGTTTACCGGGTCCCGCGTCCCCTTGGATCTTGATATCCACTCCTGTGGAGGTTCGAGCTTTGCTGGGCTTCGCTGCTGAGGACCGGGTCTTTAAGGCCCGCAGTATCCGATCTGGTGCTTTGGCTGTCGATGCAGTCGGGGGTCTCTATGCGCTGCCTATTCCAGCAGATCAGGGCACCAGGGACATTCTGCTAACGACGCCTGTTCCTGACCATCATGAGGGGTTGTTTTCTGGGGAACAACTCCTCCACCATTCATTTCAGCGTCGTAGGAGCGGTCAGAGATGTGGACCGCATCGGTGATTACGACTGGGGGTCATTCCACTTTTGCTTATTTCCTCCACGGCATGCGTCTACGCTCAGAGGGACAGACTGATGCCTGGCTCGGCTTCTACCATTTTCTGTTGGTGAGTCCCCTCCTCCTCTCTCTTACTGTATTTCTTTTCCTTTCATCTCTTTTCTGTATTTGATAGTGACTCATGCCTTGCCTTGTTTCTATCCACAGTTCTGGGCTTACGAGCGGCTGCCATGTCTGAGGCCTATCACTACTCTGGGCCCGGACACTTATCCTCGGGGTCGGCGATGGCATCACAGTACTCTGGAGGAGGTCCCCGTGTCCGGGCAGCTTTGGCACATTGTCGTATTCAGCTGGAGTTGAATCACGGCTGCCGACGTCGTCTGGATTCCCTACCTCTCCGAGCATCTGACTGTGGGGGTTTGCTGACGGGCATCCTTCCGGCCCAGAGTTCGAGCTTTCCACCCGTCGCCTCACTTTGTAGAGTGTTGGAGGCTGGGTGATGTATCTGGGAGAGCGCGCATTCAGATGCGTCACTGGGGAGATCCGCATCCCGCACTCCCTTTCCTTCACTACTTTCTGGCCGCTGGATTCTCAGCCCTCGGAGATCATGCTTGCCGGGGAGGACGGTCGGATGCTTTCCACGGGTCCCCACTACGAGTGATGCATTCCGTACATGGTGGGTGCCCCGTACCATCGGTCCTCAGACTCGGGCCACTTTCTTTCTTGGAGATATGGTTCCAGGCTCGGTGACGAATGACCGATTGGGCTGCCTGTGTTCGGACTCCCACCCACGCTGAGCAGATCGCCGCATTGACACGTCAGGTAGATCAGTTATCTCTGTTTATTCGGGGGTTGGGCCGGGCCCCGGAGGAGGCTTACACCTACGATCCTGACGGTGCAGGTTATGATGCAGGCCCGAGTTCATCTGATGCCACAGCGCATCCCTACATCCCTGATATGAAACTTTGGTCCTCCGAGCTCGACGACTCCAGGGGATTCAGTTCGAGGATCCTGCTTTCATAGATGATACTGATTTTTATTTAGACCAGGATAGGGATAGGGCCTTTTGTATCGGTACCTGCTTAGATTTCTTTTTTCATTTATGCACTATGTACCGAACTCATTTATTTATTTATGCACAGTCTTTTTTTTCATCTTTATGGGATTCACCTGCTTTATTATTAACTGTATGATGCATGCTTTTTATTTATGGGTTAGAGAATGACCCCTGTACAGTCTTTTTTTTGATACTATTTTTTTTTCACAGATGTCGTCCTCAGATGCCGTGGTTCGTTTGGATTCCACTCTTCCCACAGGGTTGGTTGGCAGCCTCTTCCGCTGGTTGGACAGTCTACTGCCAGCAGATAGGGTTATCGTAGATGGTCTTTTGGGACATTCTTGGTCCTTATTTAACCTTCCGGGTGCCAGCGGGCTTTGTGGATGGTCTTCTGAGCTGTTGGGCCCCTGCCCGTCAGGTGTTTAGGTTTGGGACAGTAGAGCTGACCCCCACCCTTGAGGAGTATGCTCGCTTCGCTTCACCGGCTTGCCGTTGGATGGTCCCTGTGCTAGGGTTACCGTTGGTTCCATGCGCCGGTCAATTCTTGACTTTTACCGGTTTGCGGAGGGCTGTCTTATTACCGGTAATCGCATCAGACCATATGGTTCCCCTTCAGTTCTTCATTGACCGATTTGGCTCACCTGACGGTTTTCGACTCTTCTTCGGTGATTTTTTTCCGTGTCCGAGGAGCGCTGGGGCGCCTTGAGAATGGATGTCCTGATGGCCTGTGTCATCTCAGTTTTGTATTTGCCTGCAGGACCCGATCATTTGGATATGCGGATTGTGGCGGGCCGTTCGAGCCCTTCGGGAGGATCACACCCTTCTCCCCATGATATTGGCGGATACCTATATGTCGGCCACATATTGCCAGTCCTTCCGAGGAAGATTCTTCAGAGGGAGTTCGACCTTATTGTATATGTGGTTTCATGAGTCATCTTAGTCCCTTCGGCCATTTCCGTCGCCAAGGGTTTTGGCTTCAGTCATGACATAACCACTGCAGTTTTCGCTTCGTCCCGCGAGTTGTACTGATGTGGCCTCCTGGACATCATTTTTGTCTATCATTGAGGACCCCTTTCATCTATTGGTTTACTCGGGCTTATTGCTCCTTCATGAGCTTCTTGACTCATGTGCCTGGCATGGATTTCATTCCCATTGCTGGGTTAAGGGGTGTGACGACCTATCATCCCCTGGCGGTTTATGGGGCAGTTTGATCAGACACAGGATTTACACCCCTTCGCGGGTGCAGCCTCATACCGATTCCTTATATCATCCTGTACAGAGAGGGAATCTATTGCAGGTATATCGAGCTTTGGGATCGCAGGATCTTTGCCGAATATAGTGCGAGCTGTCACATCCAGACATTTGCCTACGTACAGTGGTTGCGTGGAGACCTGGATTCGGCTAGTTTGAGTCGGACTGGGGCCTTTGATGACTCTGGAGTGATTTTCACAGAAAATACCACAGACCATTCCATTTCAGCCGATTCTGCCCCGAGTCGGGTCGCTGAGGATTCCCGACTCCCGCCTGGACCTGATTACTACTGAAGCCGAGAGGGATGTCGCCCTTGCCGAGAGAGATGAGGCCATTCGGGCTAGAGATGTTGCCATTGCTGATAGAGAGGCCATTGTAATTTCAGACCAGGGCAGTGGTAGATGCTCATTTTGGGACTGTCAGCCGAGCTACTGCTTTACTGGATCGTATTGATATATGGGGCAGCAGATTGCAGGAGATGCTGATGCTTCAGATCTATCCCACCACCCTGTCCATCCTGCTTCGGCTAGTTTCAGATTTGTAGATTATTTTATTTCCTGCATAGACTATGTTGGTTTCATCAGTTATTGAAAGAGAAATCTTGTAATAAAACGACTTATATATATAGACATGCATTTAGATTTAGTCATTTTCCCCTTTTGTCGTATCATTGCCCTCCATTGGATCATGCATTTTGTCCAACTGACCATGATTTTGACATTTCGCCTTCTTTCTTTCCTCAAGACTTGATGGAGATTTGACAGATATTGCCGCACACCCTTTTGATTTCGTCGGATTGAATCTCAGATTTTGGATAACTGTTTGGGTTGGATCAGGGTATGTATTCTGGGATGAAACTGGTTAGGCAGTTGGTTTTTCGGGAAGGTTTTGAGGGTGTAAGGGAAGGGTTTTATCTGGCTATCGAAAATTGGTTTTGGTCAGGGAAAGGATTATTTTTAAAGGATCGGACCGCCGGCCATGATGGCTGGCCTACGCTGGGGGAGCACCCACCCACAAGTTGGAAAGATCTCTCTCAGTAGGTCCTAAGCGTGAGCCGAGTTCGCTGTCAGGGGAAAAAGGAACTGATGAATATTAAGCGTAGAACCTGCTTCACCGAGTTCCCAGAATTTAGGGGTTTGTGGAAATTAAACCTCACCATCCCATTTTCCTTGCCAATATGAGGGCTCCGCTCCGGATAGTAACTTTCCTTTGATCACAAATGGGCCCCTTCCCAGTTCGGGGCAAACTTCCCCTTGGCCTCGTCTTGACAAGGCAATGACTCTTTTCAACACCAAAATCGTTTTCCACTTGAACTTCCCGAAGTCTTATCTTTTTAATCGTACGATCGAGGAGATCCTCTTGTTGATATAGCTGACCATAAGCCAAATGGCAAGCCACTCTCTAACCGCTAAACTCTCCTTCATCATTCAGGGCCCAAGTTGGTTCATATCGACTTTGCATCCAATCTTCTTCGCTTTATCTGAGCGTCGATCGCTATTCTGAGGGACGCCATCTCAACCTCGACCTGGTAGATCAGCCTCCATTCCAGACACCAAAGCGTAAGGGGTTGCCCCTGGAGAAGTACGCGTTGAATGTTCGGTTATGCCAGCAAGGTGAGGGGTAACAGATCTGGCCATCCCCGATGATTAGCAGACATTTTTGCCATGATCTTCTTGATGTTCTTATTGGCCGCCTCCACTGCCCCATTCATTTTGGGACGGTAAATGATCGGAATTGAGATGCTTAATCTTGAACTGGTCACACAGTCCTTTCATGAGGGCGTTGTTTAAATTCTTGGCATTGTCGGAGACTACAACCTCAGGTTGCCCATATCGGCTAATGACATTATTCACTGATGAAGCTGACGATGACCTCCTGAGTTTCTTTAGGGAAAGAAGCTGCCTCTACCCATTTGGTGAAATAATCGATTCATGACGAAAATGAACCGGTGCCCGTTTGCTCCGCCTTTGGGCTCTATTGGTCCGATTACATCCATTCCCCACAGTGAAAATGGCCATGGGGAGGTCATACAATGCAGTTCATTGGGAGGTGTATGGGATCACATTACCGTGCGCCTGGCATTGATAACACCGTTTTGACATGGATCATCGCAATCGGCCTTCAGCGTTAACCAAATATACCCTGTCCTCAAGTTCTTTTTGGCCAAACATCGGTCCTCTCATATGTGGCCCACACACCCCGCCATGGATTTCATTCATAATCCTTTGGGGAATTGCGTTTCGTCTACGCATTGCAACAGTCCCAATCCTGGCAATCCCTTTTTGTAAAGAGAATCGCCACTCAGGTAAAACTTCATCGCCATCTTTTTGAATTCTCATCCTTTCAGTCCGATTTGCCTGATCGGGAAGGGATCTGTCTCTCAGATATTCCCTTATGTCGTGATACCAGGGCTGCCTTGTCAACACCACCTCGTATTTGATAACACTGCCACATGTTCCCTCATATGCCGGGGCAATTCTGTACGGTGATCTCAATCTGTGGACTGTCCCTACTCTTGATCACGTCGATTAAGGAAGCCAAAGTCTGCCTAAATGCATCGGCAAAATCATTTCGTCCCCGAGGAATATGGCGGAAAGCGATATCTTCGAACTCTTGCATAAGCTGGGTGACCACAACGATGGTATGGAAGTTAACCGTAGCTCCTTAGTGTTGTACACACCCCGATTGCTTGTCTGATTACCAATTCTTAATCCCCGAACACCGCTAGTCTTTTTTTACTCCCATGTCACGGGCCAATCGGGAAGTCCCAAGATACACCCCTCGTATTCAGCATGGTTGTTCCGAATTGCTGAAACGAAGTTTAGTGGCCACGGGGTATTGGGTCTCCGGTGATAGAGACTAGGACCGCTCCGGCTCCCGCCCCCTCGGCATTCATGGCACCATCAAAATACAGCTTCCAAAATTGTCCCCCTCGTCATCACATTTTTCGCGCGATACCCAAAATATATCCTCGCCCTGGAGAGGGAGTTTCTAACGGCTCCATCCCGTCCTCCGCCCCACCCCCCTCCCCCCCCCCCGCCGGGGCTTCTGCCAACTGATCTGCAATTCCCTGCCCTTTCATGGCCTTCTGGGGTCTCGTACACCATGTCAAACTGTTGTAAAATTAACTGCCATCTTGATAGTCCGACAATGCAGCATGGGCCTTTCGGAAAATATATTTTCAGAGGGATCCATTCTTGATATCAGGTACGTTGTATGCCCATGGAGGTAGTGCTGTAATCTCCCTGCAGCCCAGGCCAGAGCACAACAGGTCTTCTCAATGGGAGTGTAATTCTGCTCACATTGGCTAAATCTTTTGCTGGAGGTAATAGATGGCCTGCTCTTTTCACCGCCTCATTTTTCTGTCCCAACATATCATCCCATCGCGATGGCATTTTACCGATAATATACATAAACAGAGGGATCCCTTTCCTTCGGGGGTACCAGCACTGGTGCCTCCGTCAATTGTTTCTTAATGGTCTGAAACGCCCTCGAACATTGCTCATATCCATTCTTGGGATACCCCTTTTTCTTAACAGTTTAAAAATCGGTTCACATTTAGTCGTCAAGTGGAAAAAAGAGTTATAAAAACGCTGATGAAGTGTATTCTCGCTCCAGGAATCCTCTTATCTCCTTTTCCGTGTGGGGTGCCGGCATATCCACAATGGCCTTAATCTTTGCTGGATCCAAATCAATGCCCCGATCACTAACCAGGATACACCCAAGGAGCTTGCCCGACTGTACTCCGAAAGCGCACTTGGCTGGATTGAGTTTCAAATTATACTTTTCTGAGCCGATCGAATAGCTTTTTTGAGATGGAGTTATATGATCGGACTCTACCTTCACGATTTTCACAATAATGTCATACCACGTAGACCTCGATCTCCTTGTGCATCATATCGTGGAACAAGGCCATCATGGCTCTTCTGATAAGTAGCTCCCTGCATTTGTGAGACCGAAAGCCAGTCGTCTATAGCAGAAAGTGCCCCAAGGGGTGATGAATGGCGGTCTTTTCCCGGTATTCTTCCGCCACCATTATCTGATGATATCCCGCAAAGCAATTCCCCAAAGGAGATACATTCCGTACCTGGCCGTGTTATCTACCAGGATGTGTGATGAAAGGCACCGGGAAGTTGTCCTTGAGACTGGGCCTTGTTTAGATCTCTGTAGTCAACGCATACCCTCACCTTTCCTCCAGGTTTAGCCACTGGGACCACAGATGGATAGCCATTGCCGGTTAAGGTGGACACCATAATGATTCCCGCCCTGAACTGCTTGATGGATCTCTTCCTTCACTTTTAAGCTCCACTCCGGTTTCAACTTTTCTTAGTTTCTGCTGAACAGCCATGAAACCCTCCTTGATAGGTAACCGGTGCACCACAATGTCGGTGGACAATCCGATCATAT
>JAVJAP010000116.1:0-219304 GCA_034770075.1 Aralia elata
GTCCGCACCGGGGCGAGCTGCCCCCAGGCCAATATTGTGGCGTTGGGGCGGGCTCGACGGGATTTCATCAGACGGCTCGCTTGGTCCTGTGTCTGTCATAGTGGGATGGCTTGGGAGGAAATTCAGGAACTCTACTATTGAGACACTTTGGAAGAGAGAAAATGACTCAGATTAATTGGACATCCAGGGAGTGCAATTGAATCATTGCAACTAGGGTTCAAACTAACAAGGCAGAGAACTAGGAGAAAAGGAAGAAGCTCCATAACATCACCAAGGAGTCTCAGGATTAGCAATTTTTGAGGGAAGAAGGGGAATGTTTTTAGGGAAGAAGATTACTACCAAGCAAAGCAATTCCAAATTCAATCCTAAAATAAAGGTTTTTATCATTCTATGTTCTAGCATTTCATTCTTACTTTGTGGTAATTCCCAAACCTAGGTTATGTAATATTGAATATGATGTTATTTAGAGCTATCATGAATCTACAATTTTTATTTCTAACATTCCAATGGAACCTCAACTCATAGTTTGGGTATTCGAATGCTCTCTCTTTGAATATTAGTTAAACTTTTGTGAATATGGAATTTCATAACCTATGATTATGGATTAATTGCTTGTGCCCGTAATTACCTTGGTAAGTCTATAAGAAAGTTAATAAATTGGAATATAGTGTTAAGGAACTAGTATATGGGAATTCAATAGTGGAAAGTTGGATATTCATTATGGGTAATTTATGAGATTAATATGAACGTGTGTCTTATTTTCATATCCTCTAGAATAGATAATTTTATTAGTATTATAGGATAGAACAATAGTACCTCAAATACCACATGCATCCATTTGAGATTACATTTTGACTTAATGGATTTCTATTGCGTAAATTGTATGGTAAGTGAGGAGAGTTGGTTTAATGAGATTATACCTAGTGACATGTATCGTGTTAAGTATGTCTTGATATTGATTTCTTGTTAGTGTGTAGAGAAGAGTTATAATACTCTAATACACCCAGCGTTAAGGGAAATACGTATTTGACGCATCAAGAGAGGCTTTTATATAAATGAAGATTTCTACTCGGATGGACAATTTCTTTGTATTGTGTAACTAGTTAAAAAAGAGAGAGTTAGGGATATTCAAATAAAGAGTTTGTGGGAGGAAATTGTAATCATTTGATCCTTCCTATCTATAATTGAATTCTTTACCGTGTTTTTATTATAATTCTTGCATTTCTTAATTGTGCTTAATTCAATTCCTATTATCAACAAATAATACATATTAAATCATCGTTGTATTAAATAAGTTCAACTTGCCAGTGTGGCGATTGATAATTGATAGTTAATGTTAAACATAATTCCTCTTGGGTTCGACACTCGATTTACTTTATCTTACTTATGGACCACGTGTGATTAACTTGCGCGTGTTTTTATTGATTGGTGAATAATTCGACCCAACACCTGCTGAAAAGAAAATTAAAACAGGAAAATTTACAATCCAAAAATAAACATATAAAAATAATTTTAAACCATTAAAATTATAAAAAAAAACATATACAAATACAATAAACATCCCAAACAAAAAAATAAAAAACAAAAAACAAAAAACAACAAAAAACATAAAACACCAAAAAAATACCTCCACTAATCCAAAAACAAACAAAAACGTATTATTAAGTATCAAATTTGTAATAGAAAACTTCCTGGTTTAAATTTGGATGATTGTACTACTTAATGTATTATGATGTATCCAGTAGCTGAATTGTAAAGTCTCTTAATTAAAAAGATAATATGTACAAGGGACTGTAGAATAGAGAAGATCAACATGTGTTAGGATGACTCCCCAAGCTGTAATTGAATATCTATTCTAGATCTAAACATGGTTTTGATTACAAGTATTGTCAAAGTCCTTTATTGAAGGTGATGTACAAAGTGACTTAGAATAGAATAATGATCTCCAAAGTTGTTAGGTTGATCTATGATGTGCTGATTCGTTAGAGTAATGCCCATATCACTCAGTAAAGGATCGTAGATGTTAACTCCAGCACCAACTTTTGCAGAGTCAATAAAGTATGCCATCGCAAGGTTTTGCCAAAATCACAGGACCGAAATAGAGCTTCCTTCGGCAGGTTGTAGAGCTTCCTCGGCCAGAACGTAGAGCTTCCTCGGTAGGTCGTAGAGCTTGCCTCGGTAGGACGTAGCGCTCTCTATCAGCATAACATAGGGTTGTCTCTGCATCTCAAGACAAACTCTCAGAATCAAAGAGTAGGCTCTACTAGTACTCACAGACTTAATCAGCACCTCTGATGAAGAACATAAAGGCACAATATTGATGCTATTTAGAATGATCAAGATAAAGTATGAAGATCTCAGTGAATGACAGCATGCATCAAATGACTACAGAGCTGCAACTCTACAAACACACTGGCGACACTACGACTAGCAAGATCGTAGAGTTTATACGTCAGACGAGCAACTCAGATTTGGAATGAATATTCTAAGTTGCCCATAACAATTAAACAGTAGAATACCTGCCCAAGACAGTTGCTGAATATTAAACAAATCAGTGGGAGAGCAAACAGCTACAGTCTGCAGACATCAGAGCACTATCCCTACCACTATCTTGGTACAGGCTAATGGAAGCTGACTCACCCCCACTACTACAGTCAACAAGGAATAAACTATTCCTAAGCTCAGCAACACATCTCAATGGAAGGATTAGATGCAACAGCCACATTTTAACAGAAAGATTTTTTTCAGAAGCATCTACATAAGGCAGACGGATTGAAGTTTCAAATCAAGCAAAGTATAGTGAAAAGAAGATAATATCTGAAGCATCATCATTCTACAATCCGAAGGGAAACATCTTGCTTCACTTCTGAGTTTATCAAACCATATGCTTCAAGCAACTCAGTAGAAACAAAACAATCACTCTCTATCAAGTGAAAGGATCAACAGGTGAGACCAACCTAAGTCACGGTCTATTGGAACTTGCTGAGTACCAAAGGGTATGAGAGATTCTAAGGCTGCTGGTCTAAGTTTAACAGAGTTCCAAGGCTGTTGGCTTTGATAGAGTACGTTGTGTACTGGAGTTCTAAGATTGTGGGTCTTGAAGAAATCTTTGTGATTCAGTTGTAACTCGATATCCCTTAGTGGATTTGCTACTCGAGGAATAGAATTAGTGGAGTAGGAGTCTTGTGTGTTCCGAACCACTTAAAGCCTTGTCTCTATCTCTTTACACTTCTTAACTACCATAACTGCTATAACTTTTTGATCACTGCTTTATTATCCTCTACTACCGCTCTATTTCTAAAAGGGGTTTTTATAAATCATATTCCGCTGTGCTTTAGTTATTCACTAAACTGTCAAGTCATTCTTTTGAAAGGCTGTAATAAGGAAAAGCTTTTTTAAAAGGAATCTATTCAACCTCCCCTCTGAGATATCTTTTATTCCTCTGGAAAACTAACAATTGGTATCAAAGCAGGTTCTCTTATCTAAAGCTTAACCCGCTTGAGTAGATTAATGGCACAAACCAGAAATAGATCTGAGCTATGGTGGAGGAAACAAACCACCCATAATTTGTGCAACAAAAGACAAATTTGCCAACTGGAAAGTTCGCAAACAGGCATACATGGATGCCATTGACGAGGATCTATTTGATTGCTGTCATCAGTGGGCCTTATGTACCAGCCAAGCTGACGCCAACTGCTGAAGATCCAAATAAAGTCTCAATCAAACTAAAGAAAGATTGGACTGATTGCAGAGAAGAAAATAGTTCAGCTACACAAAAGAGCCAAAAACATTTTGTTTCATGGCTCTAGAAGATGAGTTATTTGAAAATGTGGTCAACTGTAACAACAGCTAAGGAAGTTATGGGATGCACTGTTGATCATGAATGAAGGAGCGGAAGAAGTCAGAGAAAACAAGCAGTCCTTGCTCACTCAGCAGTATGAAATTTTCACTCACATCTCAGGGAAAAAACATCACTTCCACATATGAAAGATTCAACGTACTACTCAACTCTCTTCGAGCATATGGTAAGCCACCTATCCAAATAAAGATCTCATCATCAAGTTCATGAGAGCACTGCCCAAGCAAATGGGATGCAAAACCACTTGCCATTAGACGAGTCAAAGAATCTTCAATGAAAATGACTGTTTAGATGTTATATGGCAATCTTCGTTACTTATGAACTTGAGCTGACCCAACGAGCAGAAACTCTGTCAAAAGGAAAGAAGAAAGAAAGAGGAATTGCTCTGAAGGCAAATCTACTTCAAAGAAAGCTGACTCAGATGATGAAGGAAAATGATGAACTCAATGATGAAGGAGTTGCTATGCTGGTCAGGTACACTTCAAAAAGGTTTTATAAGCAGAAACAGCAGACAAAGGGAAGTTCATTAGTAGCTCTAAAGAACAAGTTAATGACTTGTGCTACAATTGCAAACAACCAGGTCATTTTATTGCAAACTATCTCAAGCCTCCAAGAAATGATCCAAAGAAGGACAAGAAAAGGTCAGAATTCAAAGGCCACTACAAGGCCAAGAAGAAAGAAAGAGGTTTCGTTGCTGGAAAGTTTATGGGAGTGATTCAGACAATGACGCAAGTCCTGAATCAGGTGAAGATAAAGAACCTCAAAATAGCCAACCTATGCTTAATGGCCAAAGAAGGAAAAAGCAAGAAAGAATTCAACGTGGATGAGGTATTTGACTTTTTATTCTCCTGATTTAACTATTAATAATCTTAGAGAAGGAATGCATGAACTCTATGATAGAACTGCATAAATATATGAAACTGTTTAGAATTCTATCAAAGGATCATTCTCTTCTTCAAGAGGAAAAAGAGAAAGCAGTCGTAGAGTTAGAAATTGCTCTACGAAACTGCTAACTTTTGTACCAGTCTTGAGGCTGAGAATGCTAACTTAAGATAGATAAAATGAGCTTAGCACTCAGAAAAAGGTAATTCTAGTTTCCAAAATTCAGGAACTAGAAAAGACAATTTCCTCACGGAATAAGTCTTCTCTATCTATGGATACCATGATCTCTAGCCAAAGATTAGTGGCTAACAGATCTGGGATTAGGTTTTTGCAATCCTCCTTCAGAAACCTCTGTGGTGAAAACCTATGGAAACAAAATAATAAACAATTCTCCTAAATTTAATAAGGGAATTGTGTTTTTTGGTTAAAATCCTCAGAGACTGTTAATACAATTCACTCAAATTCTGCAAACTAAGGTATTAGATCCTAACACCAAATTTAGGATTCAAGAAATCAAAGAGTAAGTCAATTTCTGCACTCAAGCGGTGAAGGATCGTAGAGTATGTCAAAACTCTCTCTACGAACCAACCTGGCAAGAATTGTAGAATTAAACTTCCACTTTATGAAAGCTATGAATCATAGAAGTATAAGAAAGCAGAAGGAAGTTAAGCCCAAAAGGAAAAGTTGTGTAGTTACTACCATCCATATATGTCTGAAGACTAGAAGGAATCCATACCTCACACACAAGCATGCATTATATTCAATGTTTCACTTGTCATAAACATGGTCCATAGAGCTACAAAATGTTATTTCAATTATTTTTATCCCTGTACTGCACAAACAACAATCAAGCAAATTTGGGTTCCCTAAGGCTACTAATGAATCTGGACCCAAGCAATTTTGGGTACCAAAATGAAAGCTGATCCTTTCTGCAGGTACAAAGCTCCACTGAGTCAACATGGTACCTTGATAGTTGATGCTCAAGACATATGATAGGCAACAAGGCTCTCCTGTTAAACTTTAAAGAAAAAGATGGACCTACAGTCATCTTTGGTGATATACAATTCTAGAAAGACAAGAGGATATGGTTCTGTTGGGAATGGTGTTGTGTCTTTCAGTAAAGTGGCATACGTTGAAGGACTGAGGCACAATCTTCATCAGCATCAGCCAACTGTGTGATAAAAAATCATCAAGTCACCCTTTCTCAACAATCAGTGTCAAGTCAGGGATATGAAGACCAACTCATTGAAGCTGGTAGGAAACCAGAGAAGGAAATGTCTATATTGTCAACCTTGCTAAGAATTAAGACCTGATAAAGCAGTATGTTTTTCTTGCCAAAGCTTCTGAAGATCAGTGTTGCCTATGGCATCAGGAGGTTATCTCATTTAAACTTCAAAAAGCATGTCAAGACTTGCCTCCAATCAACTAGTAGCAGGACTGCCAAAGCTCAACTTCATCAAAGAGAAACCTTGCAAAGCATGTCAGTTTGGAAAGCAAACAAAAAGCTCATTCAAAAGCAAAGCAATCAACACAGATGATAAGCTCCTTATATTACTCCATATGGATCTCTTTGGGCCTATCCCAACTACAAGCCTTGGTGGAAAGAAATACTCTCTGGTGGGTGGTGGATGACTATACCAGATTCGCATAGGGTAATTTATTTCTGAGCTCTAAAGTTGAAACCAGCTCCACCTTATCAAGCTGTTCAAACTTGTCATAAATGAAAAAGAGAGAGAAGATCAAGGCTACTCAGGAGTGATCATGGAAGAGAATTTGATTGCACTGAGCGCGGTAGAACTTTACTGTGAAGAGAATGACATCAATCACACACTTCTCAACCACAAGAACTCCACCAACAAAATGGAGTAGCTGAAAGGAAGAATAGGACATTGATTGAAGCAGGGAGAAACACTACTGGCAGCTGCCTGGTGAACCTTCCCTAAGTACTTTTGCGCAGAAGCAGTCAACACTGCATGCTACCACTCAAAAAAACAGGTCTTTCATTCACTCCCTCCTCAAGGAAGACTCCCTATGAATTATGGAAAGGAAGGAAGGCCAAACATCGATTACTTTCGTGCCTTTGGCTGTCTATGCTACATCCTAAACAATGGCAAGAAGTATCTGACCAAATTTCAACCTAAGTCAGATGAAGGAATCTTCCTCGGTTATGCTATGGACAATAAGGCCTACAGAGTATTAACAAGGAATCATTAAGTGTTGAAGTCTCTATTCATGTCACATTCGATGAGTCAGAATCAAAGAGGAAAATTTCTTCACTCAATGATCCAGCAGAAAAGAACTCTATGATCACTGAGTCCAAAATCGTAGAATTAGACACTACGATCGTCGAGCCAGAAGTAGAAAGCACAGAGCAAGGAAGAAGCAATGTAGAGCTCACTATGCCAGACAATGAGACTCTACGACCTTGAACCAAAAATCAACCTGGAAGAACTCAGACAAGAAGGCACCAGAACTGATGTTCCAAGAAGGAGAAAATGGGACAAAGGATCACACACTGAAGATCTGATAATTAGAGATCCTAATATAAGAGTTAGGACAAGATTAACAACTCAAAATGAATGCATCTACCTAAGCTTTCTCTCTCAAATAGAGCCTAAAAAGGTAGAAGGAAACATTAGGAGATTCCAGCTAGATAGAGGCTATGCAAGAGGAGTTCAACCAGTTTGAAAGAAGCAAAGTCTGGAGACTAGTTGAAAGGCCAAAACAACCATCCAGTCATTAGCACCAAATGGGGTTTTCAGGAACAAAATGGATGAAGATGGTGTTATCACAAGGAACAAAGCAAGATTGGTAGCTAAAGGTTACTCACAAGAAGAAGGGATTGGACTATGATGAAACCTTTGCTCCTATTACAAGATTGGAAGCAATCCCCAAAAATTTTCCTTTGCCCATGCAGCCCACATGCGATTTAAAGTTTTTCCAAATGGATGTCAAGAGTGCCTTCCTCACTGGAGAACTTCAAAGAAGAAGTCTATGTGGAACAACCTCTAGGTTTTATCAATCCAACTCCTTTCTGATTATGTTTATAGATTAGACAAAACATTATATGGATTAAAACAAGCACTTAGAGTATGGCATGAAACACTCACTAAACTTTCTCACTGAAAAAGGATTCACTAGAAGTAGAGTAGATACCACTTTACTCCTAAGGAAAACATAAGGATAAATCAACTTTCTAGTGTCAAATTTTATGTGGATGATATTTTATTTGGTTCTACTGATAAAAAATTGTGTGAAAGGTTTGCCAAGCTGATGCAGAGTAAGTTCGAAATGAGCATGATGGGAGAACCTGAACTTCTTCCTTAGACTTCAAGTGAAGCGAACTGATGAAGGTATATTCCATCAAGCCAAGCTAAATACATCAAAAGACCTATTAAAGAAGTATGGCATGGAGTCATCCTCCATCATGAAAACTCCCATGGCACCTACAACCAAGCTTGACAAAGATAAGAAAGGTAAGAGTATTGATATTACTCAATAAAGAGGTATGATTGGATCTCTCCTATACTGAACTGCTAGTAGACCAGATATCATGTTTGCCACCTGTATTTGTGCTAAATTTCCAGGTAATCCTAAGGAATCTCATTTATTGGTTGTAAAGAGGATTTTTAGTATCTTAAAGGTGCTCCAAATTTGGGGACTTTGGGTATCCCAAGGAGTCACCCTTTGAGTTTAATGGAATATTCAGATGCTGACTATGACAAGATGTAAGATAGACAGGAAAAGCACAAATGGTAACCTTGTCAAATTCTTGGAAATAGACTTGTCTGCCTAGTTTAGCAAAAAGCATAACTCAGTTTCAACCTCTACTGCAGAAGCTGAATATATTGCTACAGGCAGTTGCTGTGCACCAAATCCTATGGATGAAAAAATCAGTTAGCTGACTATGGTTTTAGAGTTTAAATCTATCCCTGTTCAATTGTGATAATACTACTGCAATTGTTATAAACTCATAATCCTATCATGCCATTCAAGAACCAAGCACATAGAGACATAAGATATCATTTCATTAGAGATCATGTGCAAAGTGGAAATATATCATTACACTATATTCCTACTGAAAATCAGCTTGCTGATGTAATTTACAAAACCCCTAGACGAATCTAGATTGAACATGCTAATAAGTGAACTTGGAATGACATAAATCTACATCCATAATATTATGCTTTGAAATCTACTAACTCTGCAGAAAGAAAGTTCGTAGAGTGACATCAGAAATCGTCGAGTGGAAAAATTGAAAAAAACGTAGAGCTCAAAGGAAGTCAAGCTGCCGAGATTTACTCTACGATCGTCGAGTAAGATGGAAATCGTAGAGTAGAAAAGACTCAAAAATGAAACGTAGAGCTCAGAAGGAGCTAAGGACAAAACAGACTTTTCTGGTCGGTCTTTAATACGTGCACCTGGACACGCAGCCCACTCAACCAAACAAGAGGGAAATGTTTCACTAACTCATTTCAAATTGTTCATTTCATATGAAAAACTTTCCCTCTCCCCTCTTCGCTGAAACCCTAGTTCTCTGTTTTCAATCCAAACTCTGAGTAAATTTTGTTCTTGTGGCAGCAAAATCAAAGAGACTCTCAAATGGCACTCTCTCTAGTCATATCACGTAACTCTCTTGACTTTGAAAATTTTGCCACCAGCTGAGACGAAGTACAAGGAGAATCCATCTCTCTGCTACAGCGATCAGCACTCTAACAGAAGCCCTTGACACCGACACTCAAGTATATCCAGAATTGGTGAGGGAATTCTACTTAAATGGGACTTTTGGAGATGGAATCCCTATCCACAAAGGTCAAAGGGGTTTCGCTACAGCTAAGTGCTTCAGAAATTAACGTAGCCCTAGGATTCAACAATGACGGGCTTACAGCTCTCCAGTTCATCAAACACCGAAGAAGGGCTAAAACGAATGCACCATGAGAACAAACCCAAGGCTGAGGGGATTAAAGAAAAAGGAATTTCCTCAAAAGTATGAATTTTTGGCTGATGTTGTTGGTAAATGCATTCTATGCAAAGATTCAGCTCACGATTCTGTCAACAACATTCAACTTAGAATCATGACTGTAATTGTGAAGAAGATCCAACTAAACTATGGTGCCCTTCTCCTAGAATGGATTGGACACTGGTGTCAAATGATGGAAAGATCAAAGGGGCAAGGAATATATTTTATGGCAGGTTCATAAGCATTATTCTTCAAAAAGTACTAGGAGATCGAATTGGGGATGATGAAAGAGAAGCTATAAATTTCCACAAAAGAATCACTCAAAAGTTATTTGTGAAATGGAAAAGAAATCCAGCTGGGAATTTGAAGTCAGCTCAGACAGAAGATAGTGAGAAAACTTAGAGTGAAGTCAGAAAGCCCTCCATGAAAAATATGTTTGTGGTCGTAGAAGAAACTGATGAGGTAGACCAGGAGGTGCCGGCTCTAACCAGAAAGAGCACAGGGAAAAAGAAGTCGGTGTCCAAGACTGAAGAGGAACCTCAAGGGTCATCAAATGAAGGACCTACATCTTCTGTTGCATAATCAAGGCCTTCTCTATCTTCTGAAGTAGAGAAGAAGAAGAGAAAACAAATGGAAGAAGCTTCTGGAGAAACACCACCGAGTTTGAAGGTGTATAATAAGAAGGGAAAACGTAGCTCTAAGCAAAGCCTCCCTACGATCGCTGAGAATCCTCACTCTCTGATCATAGAGTCAAGAACAGAAGAAGCTGCTGAAGATGCTGGTCAGCCTGACTCTATGGCCATTATTGCTGAACAATTGGCTGGGAAGGTTGTTGAACCCGAGCCAAAGAAAATAAAGAAGAAGCTGGCGACCTTAGCTCAAAAAGAACTTAATGAAGCAATGCTAAGGATCAAAGAAGAAGAAATGAGACTGACAAATCAAACTGTCGCTCCAACTGAGGGGGAGCAACAAGAAGCTGACGAACAGAGAAATGCTCATGTTGAGGGGGAGACACCTAATGTTTCTGAACCTGTCATTGCTCATATTAAGGGGGAGCAATCTGAAGATCACTATGAAGATCCATCAATCCCTAAAGAAACTAGTACTCATGCTGAGAAGGATGAAGAGAATGTGGAGATTAGTGATGAAAGGGAAGAAAAAAAGGAAGAGACAATGGCTGGACAGGATGAGGCTGTGGAGATCAGTGATGGATCAAATGATGAAGACGAGGATGAAAGCCTAGAAATCATTGCTGAAGGCAGAAATGGAGAGAGGCATTTCATCTATAACTGCTTATTTGCCTACTTACCAAGAATGCCATTCTATCAAGCACTAATCCTCAATTCTTGGGATCACATGTTCTGGGCCTTCAAGACCTACCCAGCCATTTCAGTGCTTGCCCAAGAATTCCCCAGCAGTGGCTCCTTTGCTCAGAAGCTGTTGACCAACCATCCATTTCAGGTTAACGAGCAAAACGTATACTTCGTTCCCTCATCATTTAAGCTAAATCACTCTCCATTGCCATATTACTATCTTTTTGATGAGATACCAAGATGGAATGAGGTCATCTTTGACCCAAAGAGTCCACCTCCAGTTACAGGGTCTTAAAACTCTGTCCCTGATGAACCAGATAACTAACCATCTCCGGTCACAGAGTCCCTAAACTCTATGACTGATGCTCAACTCACCCTCCAAACCCAAAACGTAGAGACAACACACACTACGATCGACTCTATGATCGTAGAGTGTGATGACCCTACAAATGATAATCGAACTGCCTCCTCTCCCACACTTCAAACAATTGCCCCAACCATTCCTGCTGATATTCCATCCTCCTCCCATAATGAATACTTTGACTTGGCCATTGCTTTGGCAAATCTCCAAGAAAGCAACAAGGAAGAATCTCCACATGAGATCAAGCAAATTCTTGAGCATGTCAAACTCATTCCCATAACAGATGAATTGACTGATCTCACAGCTGGCATGGCTAAAGATATGGAGGAGAATCTTAATGCAAATTCTCTCGCCCTCTATAGAAGATTCAATGAGCTTGTTGATGCTGCTAATGCTCACACCAACAATCTTGGTACTGAATTGACCAAAAGGTTAATGTCGACGCCGGGTTTTTCGCTTTCTCTGTCTTTCCCAATTTTAGCCTTTTGGTTTAGATGACGTTTGGAAAAGGTCGGCATTGAGGTCGACGGGGTTTTGAAAGATCGTTTTTATGATGAGCCAATTAACCAGAGTCGCCAGTTGGTATATTTGAAATGGATGTACCAACTCATCCGAGTTTTCGCTCTTTTGTAAATCGCTGGCTCATATGTGACTCCGAATTAATTTGGTCTGCGAATTGAGATTCATAGAGTTCGGGGGCTTGCTTAAGTGAGGGGAAGGTGTTAGGCACCCCTCGACTTCCGTGAAACACGGTTACCGCAATCTTGATGCTTTTCCTATCCTTTAATTCATGAATATGTGTATGTAGGTGCGCGCGTGTGTGTGTGTGTGTGCCTATGTGAATGTTGTGGTGAGTTTGTATGAAAGAGTCATTTGGATTTTTGGGAAAATCGTGTTTTAATTTGAGTATGCTTCGGAATGTCTTTTCGGTATACCCGAGAAAGCTTTATTCTTTATGAGAAAGGTTTGGTTTTAATTGTCCAAAACAATGAGATTTTCATTAAATGTCGTTTTGGCAAAAGAAGAATTTTAAACCTTCGTCAAAATAGGAATCGAGATCTATACATTGCTTTCGTGAAACGATCGGGCAATTTCTAGGATCTCTTTCACCCTATGCACAAAGATTTAATAAAACGTTACTTATTTGCAAAATCATTTTTGTGTGGTGTTTTGGAAAACGATCTTTCTTTAGCTTCCTCGTTAGATATGAATCGACATTCATTAACATTTCTCAAATTTTAACCTCGTGATTCTAATATCCTACTTTGCTTGATTTTTATGAAAATCTTATCATTTAGCTTTGAAATCAATTTCGCGTCATAAATCGAATCGAGCATAAACACGCGTCGGGGCTATTCATGGGCATGTAAGCCATCAAAATATCCCCGAACGCCAACAATCACAAATTCCACTATTTCGGGGCCTTAAGCACGATTCTCGCCTTAGCGTCGTTTTAAGGCCCAACGATTACATATTTACAATGAAAACTACGTCATTTCTACTTCTTACATCAAGATATGTCCATCATCGGATTGGGACCTCGGGGTCGCTTTCCTAGGCTCACAACCAAGATTGCTACACACTCACAAATTGAATACTCAATTATAACAACGTAGATTGCCTAACACATCCTACAAATACACTCAATTAAATTACGCCTAATATACATCCATAAACAAACTAGAAATTTCACCAATTAGATATCATCGGATTATTAGGAAGAATTTTGTTCCAATGGAACCCTCACCAATAATCCCTAATCCATGATTGCTCAATAATATTCTTGAAAAATTTCAATTAAATTTAGCCCAAATAACATGATAGAAGTTGCAAAAATAATGAGATTTTCACCTTGCAAATGATACCAAAATTGTGTAGAAAACTTGTTTATTGAGGGAAATATGAGATGTATATGATATAATCTAACAACAAAGGAAATTTCTCTCTTTTTCTCTCAATTGTTGCAAGAATTTTTTGCTATTTCTCTCTATTTCCGAGCTAAAACTGCTGCTGATTTCTTCTTCTTCCGCAAAACTGCTGCCCAACCTCCTGTATGCTGCCTGCTGCCGAGCTTAAATAGGCTGGCCAAAGCCAGCCGCAGATCTATCTGCGGCTGGCCGCAGATGGATCTGCGGCTGGCCAGCTGGCTCGCCTCCCATCGCACTCAGCTGATTTCCTGGTTTCCGTGCTGGCGCACTCACTTGGCCGCAGATCTATCCGCGGCTGGCGGGCTTGACTTTCTCGATTTTCGTGCCACGCCTCGATTTTTGTGCCGCAACGTCGGTTTTCGCTGACAGGCTCGTGTTCTGCAGTCCGGGAATTTCCGGGAGACGTGCCACCTCATTCGGAAATGCCTGCCTTGGACGGCTTTATTGTCATGTAAGCTTGGGTTGCCCAAAACATTGCGGCGGTGTTGGGCGCTCGCCCTTGTGCCCGCTCCTTTGCTCCCGCAAGCCGGTTCAATTGACGATTTCGCCCTCCTGTCATGGTTAGTACAAGGAAACGCAAAATTTGGGTGTCTACAGCTGCCCCTCTTTATCATGTTTATGAAATGATAAGTGAAATGAACAGGATAAAGAATAGACACTCGATGCATGAATGACAGTTCGTAAGAATGACAGTACATACATGATGCCACACATATAGCTTATGATGCAACACAAGATGTAATGCATGCAAGACACTCGTAAGAGTGTCAATGTATTAACCCCTTGACCGTGTTTGTTAGTCCTTGGGTTCACTCTTTCAATCTATCGTCTCGTTCGGGGCCGGGTATCGTCGCCGGTCATCCATCGCGTAACCCCCGGTTATCGTCGCCGGTTGGTTATCTGTCGGAGCCGGTTATCGTCGCCGGACATCCATCTCGTGATCGCCGGTTATCGTCGCCGGTCGATCGTCATGTCGGGGCCGGGTATCGTCGCCGGTCACCCATCTCGTAACCTCCGGTTATCGTCGCCGGTCGGTTATCTTGTCGGAGCCGGTTATCGTCGCCGGTCATCCATCTCGTGATCGCCAGTTATCGTCGCCGGTCGATCGTCATGTCGGGGCCGGGTATCGTCGCCGGTCACCCATCTCGTAACCTCCGGTTATCGTCGCCGGTCGGTTATCTTGTCGGAGCCGGTTATCGTCGCCGGTCATCCATCTCGTGATCGCCGGTTATCGTCGCCGGTCGATCGTCATGTCGGGGCCGGGTATCGTCGCCGGTCACCCATCTCGTAACCTCCGGTTATCGTCGCCGGTCGGTTATCTGTCGGAGCCGGTTATCGTCGCCGGTCATCCATCTCGTGATCGCCGGTTTATCGTCGCCGTTCGATCGTCATGTCGGGGCCGGGTATCGTCGCCGGTCACCCATCGCGTAACCCCCGGTTATCGTCGCCGGTCGGTTATCTGTCGGAGCCGGTTATCGTCGCCGGACATCCATCTCGTGATCGCCGGTTATCGTCGCCGGTCGATCGTCATGTCGGGGCCGGGTATCGTCGCCGGTCACACCCATCTCATGATCGCCGGTTATCGTCGCCGGTCGATCGTCATGTCGGGGCCGGGTATCGTCGCCGGTCACCCCTCGCGTAAACTTTTCACTTCAACACGTCAAATGGCTTCAAGGGAGCAAGGTGGGGCCCACCAAGGCCCAAAGCCGCAGATGGATCTGCGGCCAGCCGCAGATGGATCTGCGGCCAGCCGCAGATACATCTGCGGCTAAGATCGGGCTTATATGCCGCGTCCCGCTTCCAGATCTGTCACTTTCAACTTCCAACTCACACATATTCCTTGCGATTTTTGCTTGTTCGCAAGGGCTTTTCGTCGATTTTTTTCAACTTTCCTGCAAAAACTGTTCCGGTAGGATTGATCTACACGCTACAGGTAACACTTTGACCGGTCACTTTTCAATTTCGTCAATGTTTTGCTATACATTTGACTATTTACATGTTTAGAGATAAAATGTATGCTTTACAATGCTATGTAATGTACCATCATATATACATGCTATGTGTCAACTATGTGAGTCCTATTTTATGCTCATGAGGCGGGTCCCACATATTGTTATTCCTTTTCTGCAATAAAAACATGCATTACATGATGTAATTACACATATGAAAGCAATTTAAATCTGTTTGAGGCTTTGGTTGATGGTAATCACCTAAGGCTTATGCCTGGGATGGTCAATTAACACACGGAACTCTGTCGATTTTTTTTTTTTTTTTTTTTTTTTTTTTTTTTTTTTTTTTAAAAAAACCATGCAACATAGTGCAGTAAACATATGATGAGGCTACAAAATTATAATGTTCATGGCAAAATTTTAAAAGGGACCTTACCTTCTTTCTCGCCCCGTTCCATTCCAGCTATGGATCGTGATGCGCCCAGTAGCTCCTCCGCCTCTCGGACTTCGGGTGTTCGCCGTCGTAGGGCTGCACCTGCCCCTATTCCCCCTCGTACCCGTCAGGCTCGTCGCTTGGCGGAGTCTGTCATCCGTCCTGATCACCCGGACGTTGAGGAGGTTGCTCCTCCGGAGGTTGCGGTGGAGGAGCCGTCTTCCAGCACATCAGCTCCCCCCACTCATCGCACCCTATCTGGCGCTTCTGTCCAGATACCCGATCTATTGGGTCGGGATCTCAGTCGTCATCCCTCGGCATCTCTTGTGGCTAATGAGGTATCCTCGATTCGGCTTTTCATTTGTTCTTGATTTCTCAATTTCCGGTTTTATCTGGATTGACCCATTGGTGATTTTCACAGGTGCCTGAGTTTACCCAGCCGAGGGGTAACTGGTTCAACATCTACTCCCTTTACGCGGCCCTGCACAGTGATTATCGGGCGATGGTGGACTCTTGGGGCTTTCGACATTTCTTCACTATCATCCCCCGCCAGTGCCCCTGGGGTTACATGAGGGCTTTATCCGAGCGATGGTTCCACCAGACGCAGTCTCTTCATCTCCTCGACTGCGAGGTCGTGTTGACCCCATGGGACTGGAGGTACATTACCGGCATTGAGTTTACCGGGTCCCGCGTCCCCTTGGATCTTGATATCACTCCTGTGGAGGTTCGAGCTTTGCTGGGCTTCGCTGCTGAGGACCGGGTCTTTAAGGCCCGCAGTATCCGATCTGGTGCTTTGGCTGTCGATGCAGTCGGGGGTCTCTATGCGCTGCCTATTCCAGCAGATCAGGGCACCAGGGACATTCTGCTACGACGCCTGTTCCTGACCATCATGAGGGGTTGTTTTCTGGGGAACAACTCCTCCACCATTCATTTCAGCGTCGTAGGAGCGGTCAGAGATGTGGACCGCATCGGTGATTACGACTGGGGGTCATTCACTTTTGCTTATTTCCTCCACGGCATGCGTCTACGCTCAGAGGGACAGACTGATGCCTGGCTCGGCTTCTACCATTTTCTGTTGGTGAGTCCCCTCCTCCTCTCTCTTACTGTATTTCTTTTCCTTTCATCTCTTTTCTGTATTTGATAGTGACTCATGCCTTGCCTTGTTTCTATCCACAGTTTCTGGGCTTACGAGCGGCTGCCATGTCTGAGGCCTATCACTACTCTGGGCCCGGACACTTATCCTCGGGGTCGGCGATGGCATCACAGTACTCTGGAGGAGGTCCCCGTGTCGGGCAGCTTTGCACATTGTCGTATTCAGCTGGAGTTGATCACGGCTGCCGACGTCGTCTGGATTCCCTACCTCTCCGAGCATCTGACTGTGGGGTTTGCTGACGGGCATCCTTCCGGCCCAGAGTTCGAGCTTTCCACCCGTCGCCTCACTTTGTAGAGTGTTGGAGGCTGGGTGATGTATCTGGGAGAGCGCGCATTCAGATGCGTCACTGGGGAGATCCGCATCCCGCACTCCCTTTCCTTCACTACTTTCTGGCCGCTGGATTCTCAGCCCTCGGAGATTCATGCTTGCCGGGGGGAGGACGGTCGGATGCTTTCCACGGGTCCCACTACGAGTGATGCATTCCGTACATGGTGGGTGCCCCGTACCATCGGTCCTCAGACTCGGGCCACTTTCTTTCTTGGAGATATGGTTCCAGGCTCGGTGACGATGACCGATTGGGCTGCCTGTGTTCGGACTCCCACCCACGCTGAGCAGATCGCCGCATTGACACGTCAGGTAGATCAGTTATCTCTGTTTATTCGGGGGTTGGGCCGGGCCCCGGAGGAGGCTTACACCTACGATCCTGACGGTGCAGGTTATGATGCAGGCCCGAGTTCATCTGATGCCACAGCGCATCCCTACATCCCTGATATGAACTTTGGTCCTCCGAGCTCGACGACTCCAGGGGATCAGTTCGAGGATCCTGCTTTCATAGATGATACTGATTTTATTTAGACCAGGATAGGATAGGGCCTTTTGTATCGGTAACCTGCTTAGATTTCTTTTTCATTTATGCACTATGTACCGAACTCATTTATTTATTTATGCACAGTCTTTTTTTCATCTTTATGGGATTCACCTGCTTTATTATTAACTGTATGATGCATGCTTTTTATTTATGGGTAGAGAATGACCCCTGTACAGTCTTTTTTGATACTATTTTTTTTCACAGATGTCGTCCTCAGATGCCGTGGTTCGTTTGGATTCCACTCTTCCCACAGGGTTGGTTGGCAGCCTCTTCCGCTGGTTGGACAGTCTACTGCCAGCAGATAGGGTTATCGTAGATGGTCTTTTGGGACATTCTTGGTCCTTATTAACCTTCCGGGTGCCAGCGGGCTTTGTGGATGGTCTTCTGAGCTGTTGGGCCCCTGCCCGTCAGGTGTTTAGGTTTGGGACAGTAGAGCTGACCCCCACCCTTGAGGAGTATGCTCGCTTCACCGGCTTGCCGTTGGATGGTCCCTGTGCTAGGGTTACCGTTGGTTCCATGCGCCGTCAATTCTTGACTTTTACCGGTTTGCGGAGGGCTGTCTTATTACCGGTAATCGCATCAGACCATATGGTTCCCCTTCAGTTCTTCATTGACCGATTTGGCTCACCTGACGGTTTTCGACTCTTCTTCGGTGATTTTTCCGTGTCCGAGGAGCGCTGGGGCGCCTTGAGAATGGATGTCCTGATGGCCTGTGTCATCTCAGTTTTGTATTTGCCTGCAGGACCCGATCATTTGGATATGCGGATTGTGGCGGCCGTTCGAGCCCTTCGGGAGGATCACACCCTTCTCCCCATGATATTGGCGGATACCTATATGTCGGCCACATATTGCCAGTCCTTCCGAGGAAGATTCTTCAGAGGGAGTTCGACCTTATTGTATATGTGGTTCATGAGTCATCTTAGTCCCTTCGGCCATTTCCGTCGCCAAGGGTTTTGCTTCAGTCATGACATAACCACGCAGTTTTCGCTTCGTCCCGCGAGTTGTACTGATGTGGCCTCCTGGACATCATTTTTGTCTATCATTGAGGACCCCTTTCATCTATTGGTTTACTCGGGCTATTGCTCCTTCATGAGCTTCTTGACTCATGTGCCTGGCATGGATTTCATTCCCATTGCTGGGTTAAGGGGTGTGACGACCTATCATCCCCTGGCGGTTATGGGGCAGTTTGATCAGACACAGGATTTACACCCCTTCGCGGGTGCAGCCTCATACCGATTCCTTATATCATCCTGTACAGAGAGGGATCTATTGCAGGTATACGAGCTTTGGGATCGCAGGATCTTTGCCGAATATAGTGCGAGCTGTCACATCCAGACATTTGCCTACGTACAGTGGTTGCGTGGAGACCTGGATTCGGCTAGTTTTGAGTCGGACTGGGGCCTTTGATGACTCTGGAGTGATTTTCACAGAAAATACCACAGACCATTCCATTTCAGCCGATTCTGCCCCGAGTCGGGTCGCTGAGGATTCCCGACTCCGCCTGGACCTGATTACTACTGAAGCCGAGAGGGATGTCGCCCTTATGCCCGAGAGAGAGAGGAGGCCATTCGGGCTAGCGATGTTGCCATTGCTGATAGAGAGGCCATTGTATTTCAGACCAGGGCAGTGGTAGATGCTCATTTTGGGACTGTCAGCCGAGCTACTGCTTTACTGGATCGTATTGATATGATGGGGCAGCAGATTGCAGGAGATGCTGATGCTTCAGATCTATCCACCACCCTGTCCATCCTGCTTCGGCTAGTTGTTTCAGATTTGTAGATTATTTTATTTCCTGCATAGACTATGTTGGTTTCATCAGTTATTGAAAGAGAAATCTTGTAATAAAACGACTTATATATATAGACATGCATTTAAATTTAGTCATTTTCCCCTTTTGTCGTATCATTGCCCTCCATTGGATCATCATTTTGTCCAACTGACCATGATTTTGACATTTCGCCTTCTTTCTTTCCTCAAGACTTGATGGAGATTTGACAGATATTGCCGCACACACCTTTTGATTTCGTCGGATTGAAATCTCAGATTTTGGATAACTGTTTGGGTTGGATCAGGGTATGTATTCTGGGATGAAACTGGTTAGGCAGTTGGTTTCGGGAAGGTTTTGAGGGTGTAGGAAGGTTTTATCTGGCTATCGAAAGTTGGTTTTTGGTCAGGGAAAGAATTATTTTTAAAGGATCGGACCGCGCCATGATGGCTGCCTACGTACCCCCACAAGTTGGAAGATCAGGTCCTACGTAGTTCGCTGTCAGGGGAAAAAGGAACTGATGATTTAAGCGTAGAACCGCTTCACCGAGTCAGAATTTAGGGGTTGTGGAAATACCTCACCATCCATTTCTTGCAATATGAGGGCCCCTCCGGATAGTACTTTCTTGATCACAAATGGCCCTTCCCAGTTCGGGGCAAACTTCCCCTTGGCCTCGTCTTGACAAGGCATGACTCTTTTCAACACCAAATCGTTTTCCTTGAACTTCCGAAGTCTTATCTTTTTATCGTACGATCGAGAGATCCTCTGTTGATATAGCTGACCATCCGGCCAAATGGCAGCCACTCTCCTTTCATCAATCAGGGCCAATTGGTCATATCGACTTTGCATCCAATCTTCTTCGCTTATCTGAGCGTCGATCGCTATTCTGAGGGACGCCATCTCAACCTCGACTGGTAGAACAGCCTCCATTCCATACACCAAAGCGTAAGGGGTTGCCCCTGTAGAAGTACGCGTTGATGTTCGGTATGCCAGCAAGGTGAGGGGTAACAGATCTGGCCATCCCCGATGATTAGCAGACATTTTTGCCATGATCTTCTTGATGTTCTTATTGGCCGCCTCCACTGCCCCATTCATTTTGGGACGGTAAATGACGGAATTGAGATGCTTAATCTTGAACTGGTCACACAGTCCTTTCATGAGGGCGTTGTTTAAATTCTTGGCATTGTCGGAGACTACAACCTCAGGTTGCCCATATCGGCAAATGACATTATTCCTGATGAAGCTGACGATGACCTCCTGAGTTACTTTAGGGAAAGAAGCTGCCTCTACCCATTTGGTGAAATAATCGATCATGACGAAAATGAACCGGTGCCCGTTGCTCGCTTTGGGCTCTATTGGTCCGATTACATCCATTCCCCACATTGAAAATGGCCATGGGGAGGTCATACAATGCAGTTCATTGGGAGGTGTATGGATCACATTTACCGTGCGCCTGGCATTGATAACACCGTTTGACATGATCATCGCAATCGGCCTTCAGCGTTAACCAATAATACCCTGTCCTCAAGATCTTTTTGGGCCAACATCGGTCCACTCATATGTGGCCCACACACCCCGCCATGGATTTCATTCATAATCCTTTGGGATTTGCGTTTCGTCTACGCATTGCAACAGTCCCAATCTGGCATCCCTTTTGTAAAGAGAATCGCCACTCAGGTAAAACTTCATCGCCATCTTTTGAATTCTCATCCTTTCAGTCCGATTTGCCTGATCGGGAAGGGATCTGTCTCTCAGATATTCCCTTATGTCGTGATACCAGGGCTGCCTTGTCAACACCACCTCGTTTGATAACACATGCCACATTTTCCTCATATGCCGGGGCATTCTGTACGGTGATCTCAATCTGTGGACTGTCCCTACTCTTGATCACGTGGATTAAGGAAGCCAAAGTCGCCAATGCATCGGCAAAATCATTTCGTCCCCGAGGAATATGGCGGAAAGCGATATCTTCGAACTCTTGCATAAGCTGGGTGACACAACGATGGTATGGAAGTAACCGAAGCTCCTTAGTGTTGTACACCCCGATTGCTTGTCTGATTACCAATTCTGAATCCCCGAACACCGCTAGTCTTTTTACTCCCATGTCACGGGCCAATCGGAGTCCCAAGATACACCCCTCGTATTCAGCAGTGTTGTTCGAATTGCTGAAACGAAGTTTAGTGGCCACGGGGTATTGTTCTCCGGTGATAGAGACTAGGACCGCTCCGGCTCCCGCCCCCTCGGCATTCATGGCACCATCAAAATACAGCTTCCAAAATTGTCCCTCGTCATCACATTTTTCGCGCGATACCCAAAATATATCCTCGCCCGGGAGAGGAGTTTCTAACGGCTCCATCCCTCCTGCCGGGGCTTCTGCCAACTGATCTGCAATTCCCTGCCCTTTCATGGCCTTCTGGGTCACGTACACCATGTCAAACTGTTGTAAAATTAACTGCCATCTTGATAGTCGACAATTCAGCATGGGCCTTTCGAAAATATATTTCAGGGGATCCATTCTTGATATCAGGTACGTTGTATGCCCATGGAGGTAGTGCTGTAATCTCCCTGCAGCCCAGGCCAGAGCACAACAGTCTTCTCAATGGGAGTGTAATTCTGCTCACATTGGCTAAATCTTTTGCTGAGGTAATAGATGGCCTGCTCTTTTCCCGCCTCATTTTTCTGTCCCAACATACATCCCATCGCGATGGCATTTACCGATATATACATAAACAGAGGGATCCCATCCTTCGGGGGTACCAGCACTGGTGCCTCCGTCAATTGTTTCTTAATGGTCTGAAACGCCCTCTGACATTGCTCATTCCATTCTTGGGATACCCCTTTTCTTAACAGTTTAAAAATCGGTTCACATGTAGTCGTCAAGTGGGATATAAAACGGCTGATGAAGTTTATTCTCCCCAGGAATCCTCTTATCTCCTTTTCCGTGTGGGGTGCCGGCATATCCACAATGGCCTTAATCTTTGCTGGATCCAACTCAATGCCCCGATCACTAACCAGGAAACCCAAGAGCTTGCCCGACTGTACTCCGAAAGCGCACTTGGCTGGATTGAGTTTCAAATTATACTTTCTGAGCCGATCGAATAGCTTTTTGAGATGAGTTATATGATCGGACTCTACCTTCGATTTCACAATAATGTCATCCACGTAGACCTCTATCTCCTTGTGCATCATATCGTGGAACAAGGCCATCATGGCTCTCTGATAAGTAGCCCCTGCATTTGTGAGACCGAAAGCCAGTCGTCTATAGCAGAAAGTGCCCCAAGGGGTGATGAATGCGGTCTTTTCCCGGTCTTCTTCCGCCACCATTATCTGATGATATCCCGCAAAGCAATCCACAAAGGAATACATTTCGTACTGGGCCGTGTTATCTACCAGGATGTGTATGAAAGGCACCGGGAAGTTGTCCTTGAGACTGGCCTTGTTTAGATCTCTGTAGTCCACGCATACCCTCACCTTTCCTCCAGGTTTAGCCACTGGGACCACATTGGATAGCCATTCCGGGTAAGTGGACACCATAATGATTCCCGCCCTGAACTGCTTGATGATCTCTTCCTTCACTTTTAAGCTCCACTCCGGTTTCAACTTTCTTAGTTTCTGCTTGACAGGCCTGAAACCCTCCTTGATAGGTAACCGGTGCACCACAATGTCGGTGGACAATCCGATCATATCCTCGTGCGACCAGGCAAAGACATCCTCATATTGGCTTAGTAACTCAATTATTTCTGTTTTTTGGCTGGGGGTAAGGTCCGTCCCTATCTTGAGTTCCTTTGGCTGGTCAGGGGTTCCAATATCAATGGTGATGGTTTGGTCCAAATTGGGTTTGGGTTTATCCTCGACCCATCCCTTGATCTCGTCAGGTGCGTCGTCGTAATCTGTCTCATCTTGTTCAATGCCCATTAAATCGAAATCCAGCTCAATGTCAAAATCATAATCATCATTCAAATTTGAAAGACCATTTGTTAGGCAAGGATTACTCAAATTGGTACACCTGACATGAAACAAAATACTTGTCATATATAAATCGATTTTTCACGATGATCGCATTTTCAAATAACAAGAAGAAACGACATAATGATGCAGAAATAAAACAACAACAAAAATAAACTTCTTCATTCCCCCATCATTTGGGGTCAACCACCCTGACGTCGAGCTTTACCCTTTTTTGGATATTACTGGTTTCTGGGTCCAATTGTCGATGGTCAGGTCAGATGAAATGCGCCGGATAAAGGAGGGCCTCACATCGGACACCTCCCCGATGATTACGGATACGTCGCCTGAATCCTTCTCCATATCTTCTCCAGGAATAATCAGCCCTGCCCAATCGATGACAGGCACAACTTGTTGGGCTCCCGGTGGTGCGATAACATTCGTCCCCTCCTTACTGCTTGTTGATTGTCTGGGGATATAGCATTTGGTTTCAAACTCCTTTGCGACCTCCTGCAGGAAACTTTCCCTCCGGGCCAACTCATTACGTGTGGGGGTTAACTCTTCATTCCCTGCCCCAATCACAGGTCCGCTGATCCCCTGCTCATTGTCGACTTTGGTCACTGGACTGCCAATTAGTCGAATCGGAGTCGCACCCTGACGGTGTCCCCGTACTGCGCCCACATGGTATCCCAATCCTGCTTTGCCTATCTGCTATGGTAGGTGGATGGGCTCGGTGATTCCCTGACTGCTTTTCCCTAGTCCCTGTCCAGGTTGGAAGTTCATTTTAATCATTTCCCTTGCCACAAAGGTGAGTTCCGGAGAGATCCTTGGTTTCACAGCTGGAGCTCCCAGGCATCTATAATGGGGAGTGCTAATCTCTAGTGCTTGAAAGCTGGCAGGAGCCGCTGACTCATCCACATTGATTACTGGTAGGCCACTCCTGGGAGGAGAAGGGTCATCACATTCGGCCGAGATTGTTACCAGACTCCCATCGATGATCAACTTGATTTGTTGGTGGAGCGTGGAAGGAACTGCCCCAGCCATGTGTATCCACGGCCTCCCTAACAGCAGGTTGTAGCTTGCCGTGATATCCAGGACTTGGAAGGAGATATCAAAAGTACAGGGTCCTATCTCCACTGGCAATTCTATCTCCCCGATGGTGTCCCTCCGGGATCCGTCAAAAGCCCGAACCACCACATGACTGGCCCGCAGGCGCTTGGGACTGATGTTCATTTTCTTCAGCGTACTGAGAGGACATATATTCAATGCCGATCCCCCGTCGATCAGTACCCCGTTCATGACATATCCTGAGGAGATTACTGCAATGTGTAGCGGTTTTCGGTGCCCCCTTCCCTCTTCGGGAATGTCCTCATCTGTAAAGGATATTGCATCGGTTTCCAATAAGTGGCCTATCAGCTGGCCGAAACCCTCCTCACTAATTTCTTTGGACACAAATGCCTCCTCCAGAACCTTCATCATGGTTTTGCAATGCTCACTGGATGACAACACCAAGTCCATGACTGATGTTAGGGTTGACTCCTCACTTAAAATCTGGATCCCCCTCGTTTCTGGGTGATCCATCCTTTTCAAAAACTCTATGGCCCTTTCCTCGGAAACCTCTTCATTTTTTCTCTTTTGGCTCTCAAGGACTCGCCCGGGAAGATATAAGGGGTTCCCCTTGGTCGTCACGGAAGCACAACTGGCCGCTTCCTCTGGTATTCCCCCATAATTCCAGGGTACAGTCTTCAGAGTATTGATAGGGAGTTGCGGCCTTGCTGCAAGGATGATGGGCCTCGGGGCTGTCAACTTGACAGGTCTTTCCATGCCATTTGTACTTATCCCTATCAACCTGATGGGCGCACCCCGTGCATCCCCATGATCATGTATCACGTTGATCATCTCCTCAATTTTCTGCACATAGTTCAACCTTGGCGGCCCCCCAGCCTCACCTGCCTCCGTCACATTGACTCCCCCCCCATCATGTCTTGGCAGGGGATTTGCCTTAACATTCGGGGAGTCCGGTTGCTCCACCACAATTTCCCCGTTGTCGATCATGTTCTGAATTATATGTTTCAATGTCCAACAATCCTGTGTATCATGACCCGGGGAACCCGAGTGATAGGCGCACCGCTTGCTTGGATCAAATCTCCTTCCCTTCGGGTCACTTGGGGGAGCCAAATTGATTATCTTCTTTTGGGCCATCAATACCGCTAATACTCGTTCAAGCGGCTCCCCGAGCGGGGTGAATACTCGGTTTTGCGAGGCCTCATATCTTCTTCGCCCTTCTGCTCTTTGATCTGTAAAATTTGGCTGTCGGGATGGCCCTCCCCTTTGTGCCTGTACCGGAAGATGGCTTTCTGCTTTTCTGGATGACCCTTGTAGGATGAGGGAGACATCCTCTTCCTTCTTCTTTTGGACCCTCCGGGAAGTGCTGCTATAGTTTCCATTCTGTATTTGCTCAGCAGCAGTTTCTAAAGCAGTAAGATCCCGGATTTTACCCGATTTCAACCCCATGTCTACCATCTCTCCATGTTTAAATCATTTCAGCAAAAGGTCTTCCAATCCCCGAGATGACCCTCTCATAATATGGTGCCTCCTGGATGTCTACAAAGGTCATCACCATCTCTGATTCGTTCATTGGGGGGGTTACCTGTGCGGCCATGCCCCTCCATCGTTGGGCATATTCCCTGAAGGACTCCCTAGGCTGTTTCTTAACCTTTGTCATTTGGTACCTGTCAGGGGCCATCTGGGCCTGAAAGCTGTATTGGGTCAAGAAGGTATGGGCCAATTCCTCCCAGTTGTGGATTCGGGCGTTGTCGAGGCGGGCATACCAGATTCTTGCCTCCCCTGTTAAGCTTTTCTGGAATAGTTGCATTCTTAACCCCTCGTCCTCGGCATAAGCCCCGAGTTTCTCCAATGTATATTTTCAAGTGTGTATAGGGGTCTCCCTTTCCATTGTACTTTTCAAACTCGGGAACTTTGAACTTTTCTGGATATCTGGCTCCGGGGAAAACACATAAATCCGAGTAATTAACCCTGCCCAGGGATCCTATGCCCTTTAGAGATTGGATGGTTTCCTCCATGTGTTTCATTTTTCTCCGAAGGTCGTCATTATCCCCCTCTTCTGGGATAGTAATCACTGTCCTGCTAGGTATGGGAACGGGCCTTGGGATGACTGGCTCGTCCTTGAGTCGGGGTTGGTCCTCTTTAAGCAAGTTTGTACCATTTTTAGGAGGATTCTGATCATCCCCTGGCGGTGGAATATTATGCGATCCCTGGTTTGCCGGATCTTGTCTGATTAAGAATTGTTCCTTTAACATTGTGGCCATTTCCATCATCTGTCTTTTAAAATCATCAAACTCCTCCCGAGATATGGAACTATGGTTGGGAAGATCAGCCATTTCAGAGGTAGAGGCCTGGGCTTTCTTAGACTGCGAACGGGTTTGAGGAGCAATCCTACAGAGACAAATGGTTCGAAGTTTAGTCCTGGGGAAATGAAAACATGGATGGATGCTAAAGCTATAACCTTTTTTGTGTTTTGGGGTTCTTTAATCTTTCCCTGCAAAAGAGAAAGTTAGTAGTCCTTTAGTGCCATAACCAATGCTAAACATGCTTTATTATGCTCCCCCAACTATTCCCTGCAATTCACAGCGGTTAGTAATCTCTTTCGACATAGAAAAGGGATGTATGAATATTGAATGAGATCATGACATTTAGACATATAAACGTAAAAAGGCATGAAGAGACTTTTCCTGCGTTGGGTTATTCTGAGGATGACCTATCCTAGGGTTACTCTCACGGGCTTTTCGGCATGAAGGTTCCCAAATCTTCGCAATCTACTCGTTTGAGCCCTTTCGATTGGAGCGGATTTGAGTGGTGCGTTTCCTGAGCCATCTCCGGGGAGCAGCCCCATCGAGTCCAGTAATAAGCAACCGACAGGTTCGCCTCAGGAGGAGGTACTCTCTCAACATACAATCACATTCATCGTCCTCACCGTATGCAAATGATTTCTTTAAAGTAAAGCCATTCCATTCAATCATTCATTCATTGGACAACAACACACATTCGCACAACAAAAGTAAAAAATCAAAATATCGCACACACACACATTTTATGAATTTTAAAGGATAGGACAGCATCAAGATTTGAACGCGGCTTAAGCCCTCTAATGTCCCCAGCAGAGTCGCCAGCTGTCGACGCCGGGTTTTTCGCTTTCTCTGTCTTTCCCAATTTTAGCCTTTTGGTTTAGATGACGTTTGGAAAAGGTCGGCATTGAGGTCGACGGGGTTTTGAAAGATCGTTTTTATGATGAGCCAATTAACCAGAGTCGCCAGTTGGTATATTTGAAATGGATGTACCAACTCATCCGAGTTTTTCGCTCTTTTGTAAATCGCTGGCTCATATGTGACTCCGAATTAATTTGGTCTGCGAATTGAGATTCATAGAGTTCGGGGGCTTGCTTAAGTGAGGGGAAGGTGTTAGGCACCCCTCGACTTCCGTGAAACACGGTTACCGCAATCTTGATGCTTTTCCTATCCTTTAATTCAGGAATATGTGTATGTAGGTGCGCGCGCCGTGTGTGTGTGTGTGCCTATGTGAATGTTGTGGTGAGTTTGTATGAAAGAGTCATTTGGATTTTTGGGAAAATCGTGTTTTAATTTGAGTATGCTTCGGAATGTCTTTTCGGTATACCCGAGAAAGCTTTATTCTTTATGAGAAAGGTTTGGTTTTAATTGTCCAAAACAATGAGATTTTCATTAAATGTCGTTTTGGCAAAAGAAGAATTTTAAACCTTCGTCAAAATAGGAATCGAGATCTATACATTGCTTTCGTGAAACGATCGGGCAATTTCTAGGATCTCTTTCACCCTATGCACAAAGATTTAATAAAACGTTACTTATTTGCAAAATCATTTTTGTGTGGTGTTTTGGAAAACGATCTTTCTTTAGCTTCCTCGTTAGATATGAATCGACATTCATTAACATTTCTCAAATTTTAACCTCGTGATTCTAATATCCTACTTTGCTTGATTTTTATGAAAATCTTATCATTTAGCTTTGAAATCAATTTCGCGTCATAAATCGAATCGAGCATAAACACGCGTCGGGGCTATTCATGGTCATGTAAGCCATCAAAATATCCCCGAACGCCAACAATCACAAATTCCACTATTTCGGGGCCTTAAGCACGATTCTCGCCTTAGCGTCGTTTTAAGGCCCAACGATTACATATTTACAATGAAAACTACGTCATTTCTACTTCTTACATCAAGATATGTCCATCATCGGATTGGGACCTCGGGGTCGCTTTCCTAGGCTCACAACCAAGATTGCTACACACTCACAAATTGAATACTCAATTATAACAACGTAGATTGCCTAACACATCCTACAAATACACTCAATTAAATTACGCCTAATATACATCCATAACAAACTAGAAATTTCACCAATTAGATATCATCGGATTATTAGGAAGAATTTTGTTCCAATGGAACCCTCACCAATAATCCCTAATCCATGATTGCTCAATAATATTCTTGAAAATTTCAATTAAATTTAGCCAAATAACATGATAGAAGTTGCAAAAATAATGAGATTTTCACCTTGCAAATGATACCAAAATTGTGTAGAAACTTGTGTATTGAGGGAAATATGAGATGTATATGATATAATCTAACAACAAAGGAAATTTCTCTCTTTTTCTCTCAATTGTTGCAAGAATTTTTTGCTATTTCTCTCTATTTCCGAGCTAAAACTGCTGCTGATTTCTTCTTCTTCCGCAAACTGCCCAACCTCCTGTATGCTGCCTGCTTGCCGAGCTTAAATAGGCTGGCCAAAGCCAGCCGCAGATCTATCTGCGGCTGGCCGCAGATGGATCTGCGGCTGGCCAGCTGGCTCGCCTCCCATCGCACTCAGCTGATTTCCTGGTTTCCGTGCTGGCGCACTCACTTGGCCGCAGATCTATCCGCGGCTGGCGGGCTTGACTTTCTCGATTTTCGTGCCACGCCTCGATTTTCGTGCCGCAACGTCGGTTTTCGCTGACAGGCTCGTGTTCTGCAGTCCGGGAATTTCCGGGAGACGTGCCACCTCATTCGGAAATGCCTGCCTTGGACGGCTTTATTGTCATGTAAGCTTGGGTTGCCAAAACATTGCGGCGGTGTTGGGCGCTCGCCCTTGTGCCCGCTCCTTTGCTCCCGCAAGCCGGTTCAATTGACGATTTCGCCCTCCTGTCATGGTTAGTACAAGGAAACGCAAAATTTGGGTGTCTACAGTTAAGGGAAATCATCAAAGAATTAATGAACAACATTTACAGAAGGGACAAATTCTATTAAAAGTAGATTACTGATCACAAATCCGCAGTTCTCTCCCTTCAAGAGTCCCAGACAGCTCAAAACAAGCTAGTAACTGAGAAACTCTTTGATTTGAGCACCTTCATCAACAACTTCCAGCGCCTATCTCTCCAACAGATGGAAAGGACTGACAATGCCCTCACCCTTATGCACCAGCAAAGAGAGAGGACTGAAGCTCAATTCGTAGAATAAAAAGCTGATAGCACTCAATCTCGTTCTCAAATGCAAGAATTGCTGTGATGTGTTGAGCAGCTCTCCCAAGAGGTTCGAAGGTTAGATGCTGACATAAAGGGGGGGAAAACAAAAGGCAACGAAAAGGGGGAATCAAGCAGCAGTATGGGAAGAGAGAAACCATGGCAACCAAGGCAGTCTAGGCAGTCTGAATCATCAAATCCAACAGAAAAGGAGCCCATAAATGTCATTCCCATAATAAGTGAAGTCCCTGGATCCTACAGAAGAATGCCTGATGTAACTCCAACAGGAGTTCATATACCATTAGGTAATCCTGCAGTGTTAAATCGACACCTGCATGGGACGCACCCCTATGGTGAAGGAGGAAGTCATATGCCCTCTTCTGGCCTCAGTCAAGAACAGATTGAAGAATTCCAACGGATGACTGAGGAAGGCAGGGAAAACTACAGAAGAAGAGTTGCATATGAAAAAGCCAATCCTCCAAGGACCAAAAGAGGAGCAAGAGGAAGGAGAAACTAAGATTTGAAATCTTATATAATTTTCTTTTTCTCTTTATTGATGAAACTGCCATATAATGTAATATTCATTTAATCATCAATAAAATTCATGATTTCATCTAGAAATACAGTTGCTCACTGTACTATAAGGCATGTTTATTTTTATAAGCATCTGCATTAGAACTGATGATATGATTCAACTACTAGTTATGTCAACATCAAATAGGGGGAGATTGTTAGAAATCATGGTTTAAATTTGATGTTGTGCTCTTAATGTATATGTGTATCAGTAGCTGAATTGTAAAGTCCTTAATAAAAGAAATATGTACAAGGACTTAGAATAGAGAAGATCAAATGTGTTAGGATGATTTAAGCTGTATTAAATATCTATCAGATCTAAACATGTTTGTAAAGTATTGTAAAGTCCTTTATTGAAGGTGATGTACAAAGGACTTAGAATAGAAAAGATCAAAGTTGTTAGGTTGATCTTGTGTGCTGATCGTAGAGTACTGCCATAATCCCAGTAAAGGATCGTAGAGTAATCAGCCAACTTCACAGAGTCAAAGTATGCCATCGCAAGTTTTGCCATACGGACGTAGAGTTTCCTCGGCAGGACATAGAGCTTCCCTGGCAGGTCGTAGAGCTTCCTCGGCAGGTCATAGAGCTTCCTAGGCAGGACGTAGAGCTTTCTCTCGGCAGAACATAGGGTTGTCTCTGTATATTAAGACAAACTCTCAGAATCATAGAGTGATCTCTGCCAGTACTCACAGACTAAATCAACACCTCTGATGAAGAACATAAAGGCAAAGTGTTGATGCTATTCAGAATGATCAAGATAAAGTATGAAGATCTCAGTGAACGACAGCAGGCATGAAACGACTGTAGAGCTGCAACTCTACAAACACACTGGCGACACTACGACTAGCAAGATCGTAGAGTCAACACGTCAGACGAGCAACTCAGATTTGGAATGAATATTCTATGTTGCCCAAAACGATTAAACAGTAGAATAACCTGCCCAAGACAGTTGCTGAATATTAAACAAATCAGTGGGGAGCAAACAGCTACAGTCTGCAGACATTCAGAGCATTATCCCTACCACTATCTTGGTACAGGCTAATGGAAGCTGACTCACCTCACTACTACAGTCAACAAGGAATAAAATATTCCTAAGCTCAGCAACATATCTCAATAGAAGGATTAGATGCAACCGCCACATTTCAACGGAAAGATTTTTTCAGAAGCATCTACATAAGGCAGACGGATTGAAGTTTCAAATCAAACAAGTGCAAGGAAAAGAAGATAATATCTGAAGCATCATCATTCTACAATCCGAAGAGAAACATCTTGCTTCATTGCTGAGTTTATCAAACCACATGTTTCAAGCAACTCAGTAAAAACAAAATAATCACTCTCTATCAAGTGAAAGGATCAACAGGTGACCAACCTAAGTCAAGTCTGTTGGACTTGCTGAGTACCAAAGGGTATGAGAGATTCTAAGGCTGCTGGTCTAAGTTTACAGAGTTCCAAGGCTGCTGGCTTTGAAGAGTTTGTTGTGTACTGGAGTTCCTATTAGGTTTGTATATAACACGAACATGCAATCAAATTACATAAATATAGCGGAAGCGTGATAAAACGGATATTAAAATTTTTATACAAATCATCACCATGATCTTTTATTCCTCTGGAAACTAACAATTGGTATCAAAGCAGGTTCTTTTATCTAAAGCTTAACCCGCTTGAGTAGATTAATGGCACAAACCAGAAATAGATCTGAGCTAGGTGGAGGAAACAAACCACCCATGTGCAACAAAGACAAATTTGCCAACTGGAAAGTTCGCAAACAGGCATACATGGATGCCATTGACGAGGATCTATTTGATGCTGTCATCAGTGGGCCTTATGTACCGGCCAAGCTGACGCCAACTGCTGAAGATCCAAATAAAGTCTCAATCAAACTAAAGAAAGATTGGACTGATGCAGAGAAGAAAATAGTTCTGCTACACAAAAGAGCCAAAAACATTTTGTTCATGGCTCTAGAAGATGAGTTATTTGAAAATGTGGTCAACTGTACAACAGCTAAGGAAGTATGGGATGCACTGTTGATCATGAATGAAGGAGCGGAAGAAGTCAGAGAAAACAAGCAGTCCTTGCTCACTCAGCAGTATGAAATTTTCACTCACATCTCAGGGGAAAACATCACTTCCACATATGAAAGATTCAACGTACTACTCAACTCTCTTCGAGCATATGGTAAGACCTATCCAAATAAAGATCTCATCATCAAGTTCATGAGAGCACTGCCAAGCAAATGGGATGCAAAACCACTGCCATTAGAGAGTCAAAGAATCTTCATGAAATGACTGTTTAGATGTTATATGGCAATCTTCTTACTTATGAACTGGAGCTGACCCAACGAGCAGAAACTCTGTCAGAAGGAAAGAAGAAAGAAAGAGGAATTGCTCTGAAGGCATCTACTTCAAAGAAAGCTGACTCAGATGATGAAGAAGATGATGAACTCAATGATGAAGGAGTTGCTATGCTGGTCAGACACTTCAAAAGGTTTATAAGCAGAAACAACAGACAAAGGAAGTTCATTAGTAGCTCTAAAGAACAAGTTAATGACTTGTGCTACAATTGCAAACAACCAGGTCATTTTATTGCAAACTATCTCAAGCCTCCAAGAAATGATCCAAAGAAGGACAAGAAAAGGTCAGAATTCAAAGGCCACTACAAGGCCAAGAAGAAAGAAAGAGGTTTCGTTGCTGAAAGTTTATGGAGTGATTCAGACAATGACTCAAGTCCTGAATCAGGTGAAGATAAAGAACCTCAAAAAGCCAACCTATGCTTAATGGCCAAAGAAGGAAAAAGCAAGAAAGAATTCAACGTGGATGAGGTATTTGACTTTCATTCTCCTGATTTAACTATTAATGATCTTAGAGAAGGAATGCATGACTCTATGATAGAACTGCATAAATATATGAAACTGTTTAGAATTCTATCAAAGGATCATTCTCTTCTTCAAGAGGAAAAAGAGAAAGCAGTCGTAGAGTTAGAAATTGCTCTACGAACTGCTAACTTTTGTACCAGTCTTGAGGCTGAGAATGCTAACTTAAGATAGATAAATGAGCTTAGCACTCAGAAAGAGGTAATTCTAGTTTCCAAAATTCAGGAACTAGAAAAGACAATTTCCTCACGGAATAAGTCTTCTCTATCTATGGATACCATGATCTCTAGCCAAAGATTAGTGGCTAACAGATCAGGATTAGGTTTTTGCAATCCTCCTTCAGAAACCTCTGTGGTGAAACCTATGGAAACAAATAATAACAATTCTCCTAAATTTAATAAGGGAATTGTGTTTGTTAAATCCTCAGAGACTGTTAATACAATTCACTCAAATTCTGCAAACTAAGGTATTAGATCCTACACAAATTTAGGATTCAAGAAATCAAAGAGTAAGTCAATTTCTGCACTCAAGCCGTGAAGGATCGTAGAGTATGTCAAAACTCTCTCTACGAACCAACCTGGCAAGAATTGTAGAATTAACTTCCACTTTATGAAAGCTATGAATCATAGAAGTATAAGAAAGCAGAAGGAAGTTAAGCCAAAAGGAAAAGTTGTGAGTTACTACCATCCATATATGTCTAAGACTAGAAGGAATCCATACTCACACACAAGCATGCATTATATTCAATGTTTCACTTGTCATAAACATGGTCATAGAGCTACAAAATGTTATTTCAATTATTTTTATCTTGTACTGCACAAACAAAATCAAGCAAATTTGGGTTCCTAAGGCTACTAATGAATCTGGACCCAAGCAATTTTGGGTACCAAAATGAAAGCTGATCCTTTCTGCAGGTACAAAGCTCCACTGAGTCAACATGGTACCTTGATAGTTGATGCTCAAGACATATGATAGGCAACAAGGCTCTCCTGTTAAACTTTAAAGAAAAAGATGGACCTACAGTCATCTTTGGTGATAACAATTCTAGAAAGACAAGAGGATATGGTTCTGTTGGGAATGGTGTTGTGTCTTTCAGTAAAGTGGCATACGTTGAAGGACTGAGGCACAATCTTCTCAGCATCAGCCAACTGTGTGATAAAAATCATCAAGTCACCTTTCTCAACAATCAGTGTCAAGTCAGGGATATGAAGACCAACTCATTGAAGCTGATAGGAACCAGAGAAGGAATTGTCTATATTGTCAACCTTGCTAAGTTAAGACCTGATAAAGCAGTATGTTTTCTTGCCAAAGCTTCTGAAGATCAGTGTTGCCTATGGCATAGGAGGTTATCTCATTTAAACTTCAAAAGCATGTCAAAAGACTTGGCTTGCCTCCAATCAAACTAGTAGCAGGACTGCCAAAGCTCAACTTCATCAAAGAGAAACCTTGCAAAGCATGTCAGTTTGGAAAGCAAACAAAAAGCTCATTCAAAAGCAAAGCAATCAACACAGATGATAAGCTCCTTATATTACTCCATATGGATCTCTTTGGGCCTATCCCAACTACAAGCCTTGGTGGAAAGAAATACTCTCTGGTGGTGGTGGATGACTATACCAGATTCGCATAGGTATTATTTCTGAGCTCTAAAGATGAAACCAGCTCCACCTTATCAAGCTGTTCAAACTTGTCATAAATGAAAAAGAGGAGAAGATCAAGGCTATCAGGAGTGATCATGGAAGAGAATTTGATTGCACTGAGGTAGAACTTTACTGTGAAGAGAATGACATCAATCACAACTTCTCAACCACAAGAACTCCACAACAAAATGGAGTAGCTGAAAGGAAGAATAGGACATTGATTGAAGCAGGGAGAACACTACTGGCAGCTGCTGAACTTCCTAAGTACTTTTGAGCAGAAGCAGTCAACACTGCATGCTACACTCAAAACAGGTCTTTCATTCACTCCCTCCTCAAGAAGACTCCCTATGAATTATGGAAAGGAAGGAAGCCAAACATCGATTACTTTCGTGCCTTTGGCTGTCTATGCTACATCCTCAACAATGGCAAGAAGTATCTGACCAAATTTCAACCTAAGTCAGATGAAGGAATCTTCCTCGGTTATGCTATGGACAATAAGGCCTACAGAGTATTAACAAGGAATCATTAAGTGTTGAAGTCTCTATTCATGTCACATTCGATGAGTCAGAATCAAAGAGGAAAATTTCTTCACTCAACGATCCAGCAGAAAAGAACTCTATGATCACTGAGTCCAAAATCGTAGAATTAGACACTACGATCGTCGAGCCAGAAGTAGAAAGCACAGAGCAAGAAGAAGCAAATGTAGAGCTCACTATGCCAGACAATGAGACTCTACGACCTGAACCAAAAATCAACCTGGAAGAACTCAGACAAGAAGGCACCAGAACTGATGTTCCAAGAAGGAGAAAATGGACAAAGGATCACACTGAAGATCTGATAATTAGAGATCCTAATATAAGAGTTAGGACAAGATTAACAACTCAAAATGAATGCATCTACCTAAGCTTTCTCTCTCAAATAGAGCCTAAAAAGGTAGAAGAAACATTAGGAGATTCCAGCTAGATAGAGGCTATGCAAGAGGAGTTCAACCAGTTTGAAAGAAGCAAAGTCTGGAGACTAGTTGAAAGGCCAAAACAACATCCAGTCATTAGCACCAAATGGGTTTTCAGGAACAAAATGGATGAAGATGGTGTTATCACAAGGAACAAAGCAAGATTGGTAGCTAAAGGTTACTCACAAGAAGAAGGGATTGACTATGATGAAACCTTTGCTCCTATTACAAGATTGGAAGCAATCAAAATTTTCCTTGCCCATGCAGCCCACATGCGATTTAAAGTTTTCCAAATGGATGTCAAGAGTGCCTTCCTCACTGGAGAACTTCAAGAAGAAGTCTATGTGGAACAACCTCTAGGTTTTATCAATCCAACTCTTTCTGATTATGTTTATAGATTAGACAAAACATTGTATGGATTAAAACAAGCACTTAGAGTATGGCATCAAACACTCACTAACTTTCTCACTGAAAAAAGATTCACTAGAAGTAGAGTAGATACCACTTTATTCCTAAGGAAACATAAGGATAAATCACTTCTAGTTCAAATTTATGTGGATGATATTTTATTTGGTTCTACTGATAAAAAATTGTGTGAAAGGTTTGCCAAGCTGATGCAGAGTAAGTTCGAAATGAGCATGATGGGAGAACTGAACTTCTTTCTTAGACTTCAAGTGAAGCGAACTGATGAAGGTATATTCATCAACCAAGCTAAATACATAAAAGACCTATTAAAGAAGTATGGCATGGAGTCATCCTCCATCATGAAAACTCCCATGGCACCTACAACCAAGCTTGACAAAGATAAGAAAGGTAAGAGTATTGATATTACTCAATAAAGAGGTATGATTGGATCTCTCCTATACTGAACTGCTAGTAGACCAGATATCATGTTTGCCACCTGTATTTGTGCTAAATTTCCAGGTAATCCTAAGGAATCTCATTTATTGGTTGTAAAGAGGATTTTTAGTATCTTAAAGGTGCTCCAAATTTGGGACTTTAGTATCCCAAGGAGTCACCCTTTGAGTTAATGGAATATTCAGATGCTGACTATGCAAGATGTAAGATAGACAGGAAAAGCACAAATGGTACATGTCAAATTCTTGGAAATAGACTTGTCTCCTAGTTTAGCAAAAAGCATAACTCAGTTTCAACCTCTACTGCAGAAGCTGAATATATTGCTACAGGCAGTTGCTGTGCACAAATCCTATGGATGAAAAATCAGTTAGCTGACTATGGTTTTGAGTTTAAATCTATCCCTGTTCATTGTGATAATACTACTGCAATTGTTATAACTCATAATCCTATCATGCATTCAAGAACCAAGCACATAGACATAAGATATCATTTCATTAGAGATCATGTGCAAAGTGGAAATATATCATTACACTATATTCCTACTGAAAATCAGCTTGCTGATGTATTTACAAAACCCCTAGACGAATCTAGATTGAACATGCTAATAAGTGAACTTGGAATGCTAAATCTACATCCATAATATTATGCTTTGAAATCTACTAACTCTGCAGAAAGAAAGTTCGTAGAGTGACATCAGAAATCGTCGAGTGAAAATTGAAAAACGTAGAGCTCAAAGGAAGTCAAGCTGCCGAGATTTAGCTCAAAGAGAAGGAAGGGAAGTGCTAAACTAAGAATTTTTTATAGCTTGAAGGTATGATTCTTTTAGTTTTGTTCTTTATTATATTCTTATTATTTTACTTCTCTGTATATGATTTCTACTTCACTGTATATGAATTTATATGCTAAATACATGAATTACTTGGTTATAATTGTTAGTAAGCATGTATTAGAGATTATGTGATGATTATAAACTAGTTTGAAGAAATAATTCATGAAAACATGCTTTAGAATTGAGTTCTTAATTTTAGAGAGCCTTATTTCATGTATGGCATATTTGTATGAAAATTGATGATTTAAATTGGTTATTAATCAGTGATTTAATAATTGTTTATGATTATTTGATGAAAAACAAGAATAATGCAAGAAGAATGGTTTTAATTGGTTGAAAAATGAATTTATAGAGCTTGATTTCATGAAAATGGTTAAAACTTGAATATTTGGTTTTAACAGTGAATTTTTGGTTTTAAATTGATTGATTATGTGTTTTATAATGCTTAGATTGATTAGAAACATGTTGGGTAATTATTTTATATCATATTTGATGTTTGGGTATATTTAATTTGTATTTTGGATGGTCGAATTCGGAAAATTTGGCCAAATTTGGCCAAAGTTTTCACTAGTTCGCGACCTGTAGAAGGTGTCAGTCGCGTCTACCGCCCCGGCGGTAGAAGTGAGCTAGGATTATCGCCCCGGCGGCTCTGTCGCCCAGGCGGCATAATTACACTAGATTCTTCGCCCCGACGACAGCCTCACCCCGACGACGAGTTTGTTAAATTTTTTCTCGCCCCGGCGAGAATCACTGTTGTTAAAAAAAAAATTATTGTTATAATTATTTTGTTTTCTTTTCTTGGAAGTTATGATGCATAATTAAACTTATATTAATGTATTAAATGACTAAAGAATTTCCAAGATGGTTGCTAAACTAGTACTTGTTGACTATGGTATGCTAAATGAGATGTTATGATAAAAGAGCAAGCTTAGAAAGCTTTTAATCTTGTGACTAATTATATTACCATTTTACAATTAAATGTTTAGGTTGTTTAAGGATCGTGAATTACTTAAATTTGTAATCTACGCTTGAGTCAAGTTCCTTATCTCAACTTATTACTTTTACGTTGAGCAAGTTTTCCTATCTCAAACTCGTTATTTCATTTAAAGCAAGTTTAATATGATTGAGCAAGAATATTTACCTTAGCTTATTGTCATTCAAGCAAGGTTGTTGTCATGATTAAATGTTTAAGCTTTATTCCAGTTGTTTATTGTTCGATCATTGATCGTTATTCAAACTTTGAATAGAATTTCTATTGTTTGACTTTATTGATGAATTAGACTAGCAAACCCTTATTGATTCAGCTAGTCCTTAGTTAATGAGCGATTTCAAAGACTTAGAATATTTTCTATTCTTGTTCCAAGCCAAGTTTCTTTTGGTAAGGATTAAGACGATAAACTGAGATGAACAACCCTAATATAGGGGATTACTTACGCGACAGCGTTAAAATGTTTGTGCACAATACATTGTACAAAGGGCTGATCCTCCTGAGTACGAGATGTTGGTCCATAGTCTATACGACTATTAAAGGTTACAGTATAAATACTTGTTAACCTAGGACATAGTTCGAGGTCTTGTGACCCTCAGATACAATTTCTAGATCTTGAAATCTATTTTTCCTTGAATCAAATATTCTAACGAGCTTTTAGACTTTGATCATTTATTGACTGAGATTCAGAAAGTTATTAACCCTCAGTTGAAATCCATTTCATTTAAATATTATTGTTATCATACTTGTGAGCAATTGTTTGCTCACTCTTGCACTAAAACATTACAGCTAAGCCAGAAAAGCAGGACGAGCCGTCCACGAGCAAAGGCAAGGGCAAGATGCATAAATAGCGAAAGACCTGCTATTTACTTGATGTTTGATTGTAATAAGACTTATTTAAATTATGTTTTATTCCGTATATGATGTATTAAGGTTAAGATAACCTGGGATTTGATTTTTTAATAGTTTGGTGATGTAACCCATTTTGGGTAGATGATTTCTTTAAGTTTATTTAATTGTTCTTGATTATGGGTAGTTTGATGTGAATGAATGAGATAGTGAACACCAAATCTGTGAGAATTAAGTACCTGGATTTGGGGGTGTCACAGGTTGGTATCAGAGCTGATAGGTTATGAACCTTTAGGTGGGGAAAACCTTAGGGTAGTAGCCTTTTAGAAGATAGAGAATATAGAGGTGATAAACTCTTATCGAGTTTTAAGAAATGAATTACGGAAATTCATAAAAAACAATAAAACGATTATGTGTTATGTGCTTATTTGATAACAAACTTATATTCTCGCGAGTATTATCGATTAGTAATTAAAACTTAAAATTTTGGTTGTCATGATGACTGATAGAGGAGAGCCCAACCAGGCTAGGGAGGAGGAGCCCAGAGATATTCACGTAGTCAGTGAGCAGCTAGTGTAGAGGGAGCCATCTCCATTGATTACAGTTACAGGCCACGAGTATGAGCCTGAGACTGATCTTGAGGAGGACCCTGAGGAGGATCCTGAGGAGGAGGAGGAGGAAGACCCTGAAGAGATACCACTATCTACTTTCGGTATTCAGATGTACGAGCAGGTGTATGATCACAACATAGAGTTGCAGGACAGAGTGGAGGAGTTAGAGGGGCAGCTGGCTGAGCGACAGTCTGTTTTGGAGCAGAAGAACAGTGAGATTGAGGAGCTAGATATACGTCTTGGAGACGTGGAGTGGAAGCTGGTTCATGTAGAGAGTGAAAAGGAGGAGTTAGAGGAACAGGCTGCGGAACGTCAAGCCACTTTAGAGCAGAAGGATGCTGAGATCCAAGACCTTTTATCACGTCTTGCAGAGGCTGAGCAGAGGCTAGCACAGTCTGAGTATCGACGAGGACAGTTGATAGCCAGAAATGAGATTGTACGAGATGAGTTGAAAGAGGAGTCAGCTAAGCGGGCGAGAGCTGAGACTGATTGGTTGAGGGAGGCCAACCGCGCAGATCGTGTTGAGTGTGAGGTGCGGTCAAAGAAGGCCAAGATTGATGATATGGAGTATATTTTTCACTCCACAGTGGATAGAGCTCTGGAGCGAGTTCATCGTCATCCAGATATGGTGGATCGAAGGATGGTGACTCGTATTATGGAGCAGGAACGCCAGGAAGCTGTGCGTCGTGGGATGTCATCATAGATTATGAATTAGTTATGTTATTATGAAATTTATGAGTTAATAAGTTGTTAATCCCAGTTTATATAATGGGATAGAATAATGATGTAATCCTGGAACTTTATGATTTGATGTAAATAACCACGATGTTATCTTTGTTATGTTTTAAAGCAGTAAATGAATAAAATGTGAAATTTTATTAGATGTGTTATGTGTTTAAGTCTTGTTTATAAATGTTTAAGTTGAGACTTAAATGTTTAAGTAATTGAGCAACAATCTAATAGCGCAAATTCTTAACAGTACGATGCCGCCAAGAAGACAACCAACACGTCAACAGACCCCTGAGGGATCTACCAATAACGAAGAAGCCAACGCTAACCCAATGCAGCAGTTGGTAAACTTGTTAACGGGAGCCTTTGCAAATCAACCACAAGCTCAGGCCACGACCTTCAAAGATTTCAAGGCTGTCGGACCCCCAGAATTTCTAGGGTCTATGAATCCGATAGAGGCCAAAACGTGGGTCATGGAGATGGAGAAGGTGTTTGATGTCGCTAGGGTCAATGAGTACCAAAAGACGGCATTTGTAACCTTTATGCTAAAATCAGAAGCTAGTTACTGGTGGCAAGCAAATAAGACTCGAGGTGGCCAAGGGATTATTCCGTGGGAGCGATTTAAGGAGATATTTTTCGAAACCTATTTTCCGGCAAGTGCTCAGAACCAAATGGAAGTACAGTTTCTAGAGTTGAAGCAAGGTACTATGTCGGTATCTGAATTTGCAGCAAGATTCAACGAGTTGGCGAGGTTTGCGCCTTATCAGGTTAACACGGATGAGCGGAAGGCCAGAAGGTTCGAGCAGGGACTGAAGCCCTGGTTGTATAGCCGAGTTTCAATGTTTCAGCTGAACTCGTTTACGGCGGTGCTGGAAAAGGCAATTATTGCTGAAGGAGGCAGTGATGCTCTGTCAAAGTACAATCAGGAGCAGAGGAAGAAGAAGAATTAGAGTGAAAACAAGGCAAGTGGTAGCCATGGAGGCAGTAGTCAAAAGAGAAAATGGAATGATAGTAACTCTGCGGGAAGTCAGCAGGGTAATCAGAAGAAGAAGATGGAGGTGTGCAGCAACTGTGGAAAGAGCCATATGGGTGCTTGTTTGAAGGGTAAGCGGGTATGCTTCAACTGCGGGCAGGAGGGGCATATCGCGCCGAATTGCCCTAATCCAAATAAAGGAGCATGTTTCATCTGCGGGTCGAAGGATCACTTTGCTCGGGAGTGCCCATAGAAAGCAACTACAGGTGGAGCCAGTTCAGGAAAGGGAAACAGCGGTGGTGGAGGCAATCTGACTATCACAGGACCCACGCAGCCCAACCGACCTACCGCTCGAACGTTCAATATGACGGTGCAGGATGCTGTGCAGTCAAAGGATGTAGTGTCAGGTATCATTCCAGTCAATAATGTTAATGCTTATGTATTGTTTGACTCGGGTGCTACTTGCTCATTTATATCCGATGATTTTGCTAAGAAATTAGGGTTACCCTAGGAAGAATTAGATTACCCTATGAATATAGAAATTGTGAATAGGGAGGTGATTCCTGTTAAGTTTGTCCACAAGAACTGTCAGGTAGATATTAAGGGTCATGTGATAACTGTCAACTTAATTCCAATTCATCTTGGAGAGTTTGATGTTATTTTGGGTATGGATTGGTTGTTTAACCATGGGGCAGTTATTGACTGTCAAAAGAAGTGTGTAAACCTTATGACTCCGTCAAAGGTAGTGTTTTATGGCAGCAAGTCGCCTAGACAAACGAGTTGTCTGACGATGGTGCAGGACAGAAAGATGTTGAGACAAGGATGTGTAGGATATCTAGCCTATATAGTTGATACCCGAAAGGTGGGTGCAAAACTGGAGGAGATACCAGTAGTTAAGGATTTTGCGGACGTGTTTCCTGATGATTTGCCAGGATTACCGCCAGATAGGGAAATCGAGTTTGTAATTGATTTAGCACCGGGAACGACCCCTATATCGAAAGCCCCGTATCGAATGGCTCCGGTAGAAATGAAGGAGTTAATGGTGCAATTACAGGAATTGTTGGATAAGAAGTATATCCAACCGAGCGTTTCGCCGTGGGGAGCACCGATATTGTTTGTTAAGAAGAAGGATGGGTCGATGCGTCTTTGTAGAGAGTTGAACAAGGTCACGATCAAAAACAAGTATCCGTTGCCAAGAATCGATGACCTGTTTGACCAATTGAAAGGAGCAAGATATTTTTCGAAGATAGATTTACGAAGTGGGTACCATCAGTTGAAGGTGAGAAAGGAGGATATACCAAAGACGACATTTCGGACTAGATATGGTCACTATGAGTTTTTGGTTATGTCATTTGGTTTAACGAATGCGCCTGCAGCATTCATGGACTTAATGAATAGAGTATTCAAACCATTCCTGGATAAGTTTGTAGTGGTATTTATAGACGACATTCTGGTCTACTCCAAAACTCAAGAAGAACACGTGGAACATTTGAGGGTGACATTGGAGGCGTTAAGGAAAGAAAAATTGTATGCAAAATTCTCGAAGTGCGAATTTTGGTTGGAGCGTGTTCAATTTCTTGGACATGTGATTGATAAAGACGAGATTTCGGTGGATCCAGCTAAAGTGGAGGTTGTGATGAACTGGGATCAGTCGAAGACACCGTCAGAAGTGAGGAGTTTCCTAGGTTTGGCAGGATACTACAGACGTTTTATTCAAGATTTCTCCAGAATCGCCACTCCGTTGACAAATTTAACAAGGAAATCAGTGAAGTTTGTTTGGACGGAGAAGTGCGAAGAAAGTTTCCAAGAACTAAAGAAGAGACTAAGTTCGGCGCCTGTGTTGTCTTTACCAGATGATACAGGAAATTTTGTGGTGTACAGTGACGCATCACATAAAGTACTAGGTTGTGTGTTGATGCATAATGGTAAGGGTATTGCATATGCATCGCGCCAACTAAAAGACTATGAAAAAGGGTATCCGACCCATGATTTGGAGTTAGCAGCCGTGGTGTTTGCTTTGAAAATCTGGAGGCACTATCTTTATCGGGAGAAGTGTGAAATATACACAGATCATAAGAGTCTGAAGTATATTTTCACGCAGAAGGATTTGAATATGCAGCAGAGAAGATGGATAGAATTGATCAAAGATTATGATTGTGAAATTCTATACCATCCGGGAAAGGCTAATGTGGTTACCGACGCTTTGAGTAGAAAAGGTCTGGAGAAATTGTTCTTGTTAACTACTCAGGAGAAGCTCATTGAAGACATGGCTAAATTGGAGTTAGAGGTGCAGGGTTTGGCAGAGCCTAATCAAAACTTGTTCCAGATGGAAACTCAACCAACTTTGGTGGAAAAAGTGAAAGAAGCGCAACTCCAGGATGAGGAGTGTATTGAGATACGGAAAAGAGTGCTTGAGGGAGAAGAGCTTAAATATAAAATCGATACTGAAGGGTTGCTGAGATTTGAAGGCAGAATTTGGATACCGTTGGTATTGGCAATCAGAAATGAGATTTTGAACGAAGCTCACAGTTCACGATTTTCGGTTCACCCGGGAAGCACAAAGATGTACCAGGATCTTCGTCAACATTTTTGGTGGCCAAACATGAAAAGAGAGGTTGCTGAGTGTGTTGCGAAGTGTCTCACTTGTCAAAGAGTCAAAGCGAAGCATCAACGACCAAGTGGTTTGTTACAGCCCTTGGAAATACCAGAATGGAAGTGGGAGCATATCATGATGGACTTCGTGGTAGGTCTACCAACTACTCAGAAGGGATATGACGCAATATGGGTCATAGTGGATAGATTGACAAAATCAGCGCATTTCTTGCCTATCAAAATCAAATTTACTTTGGATCAGCTGGCGAAATTATACGTCAAAGAGATTATCTCAAGGCACGGTGTTCCAGTGTCAATAGTGTTAGACAGAGATCCACGTTTCACCTCAAAATTTTGGAGGAGTTTGCAAGCTTGTTTGGGAACGCAGTTGCGAATGAGTACAGCCTACCATCCTCAAACCGATGGCCAGAGCGAAAGAACAATTCAAACGTTGGAGGATATGCTTCGAGCATGTGTTATGGATTTTAAAGGCAACTGGGATGATCATTTACCTCTGGTCGAGTTTGCTTACAACAATAGTCATCACGCTAGTATCGGCATGCCGCCCTACGAAGCATTATATGGAAGGAAATGCAGAACTCCATTATGCTGGGATGAGGTTGGTGAACGACGACTATTGGGACCCGAGTTGGTACAACAAACTGCTGAAATTGTCAAGGTGATAAGAACCAGACTGATAGCCGCTCAAGACAGACAGAAGAAGTATGCTGATTAACACCGACAAAATCGCAAATTTGAAGTCGGCAGTTTTGTGTTTCTCAAAGTATCTCCCTGGAAAGGGAAAATTAGATTTGGTAAAAAGGGTAAACTCAGTCCGCGGTTTATTGGACCCTTTGAAGTGTTGAAACGGGTGGGAGAGGTAGCTTATGAGGTAGCTTTACCTCCTGAGTTAGGTCACATTCACAATGTCTTCCATATATCGGTGCTACGACAGTATAAGCCCGATTATAAACATGTAATAGAATATGAACCAATACAGTTTGAAAAATATTTATCCTATGAAGAGATACCTGAACAAATAGTAGACAGAAAAGAGCAGGTTCTTAGAAATAAAGTGATACCTTCTGTTAAGGTAATTTGGAGGAACCATAGTGCTGAAGAAGCAACGTGGGAACTCGAAGAGATGATGATGCAAAATTTCCCTCAATTATTTGTTTAATATTTATATTGCGATTCTGGGGACAGAATCTTTGTAAGGAGGGGAGAATGTAACGGACGATTTAATTGCGTTGTGATTCTGGGGACAGAATCCTTTTAAGGAGGGAAAGATGTAACGAATGCAATTTTTGTGATTGAATAAAAATATTTGTTGAATTATATAAATATTTTTATTAATTTATTGAGCTTAATAAATAATTTATTAAGTTTTTATGGAATGGGTATATGTTAAGCTTAATAATGTTAAATGTTATTTGAATGTGATTTGTTATGTTTATTCTAATTTAATTTAATAATTAAATTAGATGATGGAAAGGTTTATTTGAATAAATGATTTATTTGAATAAGAGAATTCATTTGGTGTTATGGTTATTTGTTAAATAAGTTATTAATTTAGTTAATAAGGTTTAATTGAATTTATTTAATAATAAGTTCAATTAAATTAGAAGTGTGACATTTTAAACTATATGTTATGATGATTTATTAAAATAAATGAGAAAGTGTTTAATTCAGTTTTACCAAACAAGGCCCTATGATCTTTGTTTGAAAATAATGGATTATTTCTAAATCAGTTTGCCAAACAAGCCTTATGGCTTTTTGAATTTTATAACTGATGGATTAAATTTAGATTATACGTTATTATTACACTAAATCATCAGTTTTTATTTTTATTCATCAGTTTTATATTTTATTTTTATACTACGTCTGTTGTAAAAAGAAAAGAAAGAAGAGCAAGAAGAGAAAGAACAGAGTTTAGAGAAGAAAGAATATACAGAGAAGAAGAGAGAATTAGAGAGAAAAATTTGTGAATTGAGAAAGAGAAGGAAGGGAAGTGCTATACTAAGAATTTTTTATAGCTTGAAGGTATGATTCTTTTAGTTTTGTTCTTTATTATATTCTTATTATTTTACTTCTCTGTATATGATATCTACTTCACTGTATATGAATTTATATGCTAAATACATGAATTACTTGGTTATAATTGTTAATAAGCATGTATTAGAGATTATGTGATGATTATAAACTAGTTTGAAGAAATAATTCATCTTTAGAATTGAGTTCTTAATTTACAGAGCCTTATTTCATGTATGTCATATTTGTATGAAAATTGATGATTTAAACTGGTTATTAATCAGTGAGTTAATAATTGTTTATGATTATTTGATGAAAAACAAGAATAATGCAAGAAGAATTGTTTTAATTGGTTGAAAAATGAATTTACAGAGCTTGATTTCATGAAAATGGTTAAAACTTGAATATTTGGTTTTAACAGTGAATTTTTGGTTTTAAATTGGTTGATTATGTGTTTTATAATGCTTAGATTGATTAAAAACATGTTGGGTAATTATTTTATATCATATTTGATGTCTGGGTATGTTTAATTTGTATTTTGGATGGTAGAATTCGGAAAATTTTGGCCAAATTTGGCCTAAGTTTTCACTGGTTCGCGACCTGTAGAAGGTGTCAGTCGCGTCTACCGGCCCGACGGTAGAAATTAGCTAGGATTATCGCCCCGGCGGCTCTGTCGCCCCGACAGCATAATTACACTAGATTCTTCGCCCCGGCGACGAGTTTGTTAAATTTTTTCCTCGCCCCGGCGAGAATCACTGCTGTTAAAAAAAATTAATTATGGTTATAATTATTTTGTTTTCTTTTCTTGGAAGTTATGATGCATAATTAAACTTATATTAATGTATTAAATGACTAAAGAATTTCCAAGATGGTTGCTAAACTAGTACTTGTTGACTATGGTATGCTAAATGAGATGTTATGATAAAAGAGCAAGCTTAGAAAGCTTTTAATCTTGTGACAAATTATATTACCATTTTACAATTAAATGTTTAGGTTGTTTAAGGATCGTGAATTACTTAAATTTGTAATCTACGCTTGAGACAAGTTCCTTATCTCAACTTATTACTTTTACGTTGAGCAAGTTTTCCTATCTCAAACTTGTTATTTCATTTAAAACAAGTTTAATATCATTGAGCAAGAATATTTACCTTAGCTTATTGTCATTCAAGCAAAGTTGTTGTCATGATTAAATGCTTAAGCTTTATTCCAGTTGTTTATTGTTCGATCATTGATCGTTATTCAAACTTTGAATAGAATTTCTATTGTTTGACTTTATTGATGAATTAGACTAGCAAACCCTTATTGATTCAGCTAGTCCTTAGTTGATGAGCGATTTCAAAGACTTAGAATATTTTCTATTCTTGTTTCAAGCCAAGTTTCTTTTGGTACGGATTCAGACGATAAACTGAGATGAATAACTCTAATATAGGGGATTACTTACGCGACAACGTTAAAATGTTTGTGCACAATACATTGTACAAAGGGCTGATCCTCCTGAGTACGAGATGTTGGTCCATAGTCTATATGACTGTTAAAGGTTACAGTAGAAATACTTGTTAACCTAGGACATAGTTCGAGGTCTTGTGATCCTCAGATACAATTTCTAAATCTTGAAATCTATTTTTCCTTGAATCAAATATTCTAACGAGCTTTTAGACTTTGATCATTTATTGACTGAGATTCAGAAAGTTATTAACCCTCAGTTGAAATCCATTTCATTTAAATATTATTGTTATCGTACTTGTGAGCAATTGTTTGCTCACTCTTGCACTAAAACATTGCAGCTAAGCCAGAAAAGCAGGACGAGCCGTCCACGAGCAAAGGCAAGGGCAAGATGCATAAATAGCTAAAGACCTGCTATTTACTTGATGTTTGATTGTAATAAGACTTATTTAAATTATGTTTTATTCCGTATATGATGTATTAAGGTTAAGATAACCTGGGATTTAATTGTTTAATAGTTTGGTGATGTAACCCATTTTGGGTAGATGATTTCTTTAAGTTTATTTAATTGTTCTTGATTATGGGTAGTTTGATGTGAATGAATGAGATAGTGAACACCAAATATGTGGGAATTAAGTACCTTGATTTGGGGGTGTCACAGTACATACCATTCGGGTTCCCCTGGTCATCATACTCAGGAATGCTGGGCGCTGAAGCACAAGATTTAGAACATGATCTATAGCGGGGAGATCTTGGTGGAACAGCCAGAGTCACCAAATGTTAGAGTCAATCCCTTGCCTAAGCTTGATGGGGAAGGGGTCAATGTGGTGGAACCAGCGAAACCGGAGGACCACCAAGGCTGAATCATATAAAGAGAATTGATGAGATGATTGGCATGACAAGTGATCAGGGAGCGAAGCCGCCTTTCGTCTGTCACATTCCGGCCAATCTGACCACTAACAACTGGACGATGAAGACAGTAATATCTAAACGAGGGTAAAATATGGCGTCAGGGTGGTATACCCCGGATGGTGGGGGATGAATAGATACCAGTTTTTGTTCCTTATTTTGAATTTTGCATGGTTATGTTATTTTGTCATGTTATTTTAAAGATGATCATTGCGGGAAAATGACTTATATATATGACAAATATTTTTGTTTCATGTCAGGTGTACCGATTTGAGTATTGCTTGCCTAACAAACGATTTTTCAAATTTGAAAGATGACTACGATTTTGATATTGAGCTGAAATTCGATTTAATGGGCATTGAGCAGGATGAGACAGATAATGACGACACGCCTGACGAGATCAAAGGATGGGTCAAAGACAAACCCAAACCCAACTTAGACCAAACCATCACCATAAATATCGGAATCCTTGGCAAACCCAAAGAGCTCAAGATAGGGACAGACCTGACCCCTAGCCAGAGAACAAAAATAACCGAGTTGTTAAGCCAGTATGAGGATGTTTTTGCCTAGTCTCATGAGGACATGATCGGATTGTCCATCGACATTGTGGTACACCGGTTGCCCATCAAGGAGGGTTTCAAGCCTGTCAAGAAGAAACTAAGAAAGCTAAAACCGAAGTGGGGGTATGGATGTAATCAGACCAGTAGAGCCCAAAGCAAGCGACGGACACCGATTTATCTTCGTCATGATCGATTACTTCACTAAGTGGGTAGAATCAGCTTTTTTCCCCAAAGTAACTCAGAAGATCATCGTCCGTTTCATCAGGAATAATGTCAATTGCGGATACGGGCAACCTGAGGTCTTAGTCTCCGAGAATGCCAAGAATTTAAACGATGCCCTCATGAAGGAATTATGTGACCAGTTTAAGAGCAAACACCTCAATTCTGTCATTTACCATCCAAAGATGAATGGGGCAGTGGAGGCTGCAAATAAGAATATCAAGACGATCATGGCAAGAATGTCTGTTAATCATCGGGGATGGCCGGATCTGCTACCTCTCACCCTACTGGCATACAAAACATCGGTGCGTACTTCTACAGGGGCAACCCCTTACGCTTTGGTATACGGAATGGAGGCTGTTCTGCCAGTTGAGGTTGAGATGGCGTCGCTCAGAATCTTGAATTGATGCTCAGATAAACGAGGAGGATTGGATGCAAAATCGGTACGACCAATTGGCCCTAATTGAAGAAAGGAGGGTGGCTGCTATTTTGCATGGTCAGTTATATCAGCAAAGAATCTTTCGATCATACGACAAAAAGGTAAGACCTCAGAAATTCAAGGAAAATGACCTAGTGCTAAAGAGAGTCATGCCTTGTCAAGACGAAGCCAAAGGGAAGTTAGCCCCGAGCTGGGAAGGACCTTTTGTGATTAAGAAAGCGCTGTCCGGAGGAGCCCTCATATTATAAGAGATGGACGGTGAGGTGTTTCCACAGCCCATAAATTCTGACTCGGTGAAGCGGTTCTACGCTTAAAAAAAAAGAATCATCATCATCATTTTCTCCTCTTCCTGTGAAGGACGAACTATGTAGGACCTGATTTCCCGACCTGTGGGAGTACGTAGGCAGCCATCACGGCACGGTCCATTTCTCTACAAATTAATACTTTCTCTAACCAAAACCGATTCCTAACAGCTAGAAAATCCTTCCTATACCCTCGAAACCTTCCTGAAACCAGCCACCTAATCAGCTTCATCTCAAATGACATAACCCTAACCCAACCAAACAGTTAGCCAAAATCTAAGACTCAGTTCGATGAAATCAACGGGGTGTGCGGCAATATCTGTCAAATCTCCATCAAGACTTGAGAAGAGAAAGAAGGCGAAATATCAAAATCGTGGTTAGCTGGATAAAATGAGGATCCAATGAAAGGCAACGATACGACAAGAAAGGGAAAATGACTAAATTTAAATGCATGTCTACATATATGAGTCATTTTGTTACAAGATTTCTCTTTCGATAACCGATGAAACTTACATAGTCTATGCAGGAAATAAAATGATCTACAAATCTGAAACTAACTGAAGCAGGATGGATAAAGTGGTGGATAGATCTGAAGCATCGACATCCCCTGCAATCTGCTGCCCCATCATGTCGATTTGATCCAATAAGGCAATAGCTCGGCTAACATGTTAGGTTTGTATATAGCGCGAACATTCAATCTGATTACATAAATAGTGCGGAAGCGCGATAAAACGGATTTTAAAATTTTTATACAAACCATCACCATGATCGATCAATGTGCTCAATTAACGATATAAACGAAAGAGAAAGAGAATAATAATTATACCCTCGTAGAACAAAGCTTCCTCGGGTATAAGTTCAACTCCTAGTCCTTCGTGTTCTCCTCGAATTCAACGGTGTGATTCCTTCCTTTGATCAACGTTAGCCACCCAAGTGTTTTGCCTCTAGAGGTGATCTACTAAGGAAGAACAAGTATTCAAGAAGTTGGGTGTTTGGCAAAAACCATAGTTTCTATCTCTATAGAAATTGCAAGTACTCTCCACAAATCTTATGCAAGAGTGTGTAACCCTAATCTATGATAAGACTCTTCTTATTTATAGATGTAGGAATAACCCTTCCCTAAACTATTTAGGATTTAGGGTTTTTATTCTAATTAAACTCCTTTAATTAATTATGCTCCTAATCTAATTAGGAATTCGTGAGAGAGTACTTCTATTAATTAATTCTCAATCCCTATTAGGAAATAAATAATTGTTCTATTAATTAATTCTCAATCTCTATTAGGAATTAAATAATAGTGATAGTAATAATAATAATAAGACTCCTCTTATTAATTTATATTTAATATTTCCGAAATATTAAATAATAAATATTAAGCTATTTAATTTATTCTATCTCCATAGACTAAATTAAATACACTTAACTTATTATTACAATTATGCCATTTACTTCTTAAATAAATATTTTTATTTTTGCGGTGTGACCCTTTAGGTTTCCATATTAAACCGGTTGTGAATAAATCAATTAGAACAATTCTAATCTTATTTAAATAAATAACTTAAACTATTTAATTCATTTAAATAAATAATACTTATTCTACAATAAGGGTAAGCCCCCTTAGCGATCAACGACTTTCCAGATAATATAGATTTCAACATTAATCACAAAAGAACCTTTGAGTAGATAGTTACCGTAAAATTCAATCATTCTACCATACAATGTTCCAATTAAATATAAGACATGGATTTACTGTCAAGTCTTATTTTATTTAATTATATGCATTTCGATTCCCAAATGCACAACTCTAAATAATGCAAATTAGAAACTCCTTTCTAATTTCATTCTGCCTTGGCCAAGGACTACTGAGTTGTCATTTATCGAATCACATAGGACATTCACATCTTTTACTAGACGTGGTAGATTCTTTGTTGATCATTCACCTATCTCTATGTACAACTTATTATACCCAATCATACCCTTTGATATACCCCAAAGATCTTAAGGGACATGTCAAAGTATAACTCATCATACACAAGATACTATGATGATCTCAAGTCCAAGGATCACTTGTACTACTATCACTAGAGGAATTCCTATTGACAGGCGAGTAAAACTCCATTAGGTATTCTTTAGCGAGCCACGTTCAGTGAACTTATTCTCTAATAAGCACCTACATACTTGCTTTAGTGTCTCCACACAAATGATTATGAGATCAATCATCCTCTTCCTAAGAGCAAGCAACGTATGTACTAATCTATCCGGATTCACTAATCCCCAATTTAGTAATCCAACGATTAGGAACACTTTTAATTTGTGAGCTATCTAGAATTTAGATCTCATTAGTATGATCACCATCATGATTCTAAAAGCATTGCTCAAAACTATGGGTTTATCACATTTAATATAACTGCATCATGTAGATAATATAAAATGCCTTTTAAGAAAATCAATTCTTTTATTAATAAATGAATAAGATTACAAAGTATATGCTACATCATATCAAATATGATTGGCTTGTGTGCATACTACTTTCAATCTCCCACTTGCACTAAAGCCAATCGCCATGGTATCTAATACCCATCTTCTCTAAGTGACGATCAAACTGCTGTTGAGTTAAAGCTTTAGTAAATGGATCTGCAATGTTGTCTTAAGAGTCCACACACTCCAGGGTGACATCTCCTCTTCCAATGATTTCTCTAATCAAATGAAACCGCCGCAACACGTGTTTGGATTTCTGATGAGACCTGGGTTCCTTAGCATGCGCAACAGCTCCGGTGTTGTAACAGAATAAAGGTACAACTTCTCTAATGCTAGGAACCACTCTAAGTTCAGTTATGAACTTCTTCATCCAAACAGCTTTCTTTGCAGCTTCACTTGCAGCTATGTACTCTGCCTCTGTCACTAAATCAGCAACTGTTTGCTGCTTGGAACTCTTCCAACTCACTGCGCCACCGTTTAAGGTAAACACATACCCTGAAACGGATTTATAGTCATCTTGGTCCGTTTGAAAACTTGAGTCTATATAGCCCTCTAGTTTCAATTCAGAGCCACCGTAGACAAGAAATACTTCCTTAGTTCTTCTCAAGTACTTTAGGATGTTTTTCACTGCCTTCTAGTGCTCTTCTCCTGGATTCGACTGATATCTGCTTGTTACACTAAGTGCATTAGCGACATCTGGTCTAGTACATATCATACCGTACATGATAGATCCTATTGCGGATGTATAAGGAATCTTACTCATACGGTCTCTCTCCTCAGGTGTCTTTGGGGCCTGTTTCTTGGAGAGATGTATTCCATGGCTCATCGGCATGAGACCTCTCTTGGAATCTTCCATGCTAAACCTCTTTAGCATCGAGTCAATGTACTTTCCTTGGGTCAAGCCAAGCATCCTTTTAGATCTATCTCTATAGATCTTTATCCCCAAAATATAGGATGCCTCACCCAAGTCCTTCATGGAGAAGTGTTTAGATAACCAAATTTTGATCGATGTAGCATAGGAACATCATTCCCTATTAGTAATATGTCATCAACATATAATACAAGGAATGAAACAGCGCTCCCACTAACCTTCTTGTACACACATGGTTCATCCTCATTTTTGATAAAATCAAACTTTTTGATTATTTCATCAAAACGGATGTTCCATCTTCGAGAAGCTTGCTTCAATCCATAAATGGATCGTTGTAGCTTACAGACTTGGTTTGTTCCAACTGTTGAAACAAAACCCTCTGGCTGTATCATATATACATTCTCCTCAAGCTCTCCAATGAGGAAGGCCGTTTTCACGTCCATTTGCCAGATCTCATAGTCATAATAAGCTGCAATTGCAAGCAAAATCCGAATGGACTTGAGCATAGCTACTGGCGATAAGGTTTCATCGTAGTCAACTCCTTGTCTTTGTTTGAAACCTTTTGCAACCAGTCGGGCCTTATAGGTCTCTACCTTGCCATCCGCTCCAGTCTTTCTCTTAAAGACCCATTTACACCTAATAGGCTTAATGCCCTCAGGTGGTGAAACCAAAGTCCATACTTGGTTTTCATAGATGGAGTCCATCTCGGATTTCATGGCTTCTAGCCATTTCTCTGAGTCTTCACTACTCATAGCCTCTTCCTAAGTCAATGGATCATCATCTTCTATGATGTGTACCTCATCATCATCCTCTATGATGAATCCATACCTATCAGGTATCTTCGGTACTCTTCCAGATTTGCGAATAGGTAGTGGTACACTAGGTTCTTCTACTTGGTCAGGTACCTGACTTTGATCCGTAGTATTTTGTGGTTCTTAAACTTCTTCAAGATATATCTTACTTCCACTGACCCCTTCAAGGATAAACTCTTTTTTCCAAGAAGGCAGCGTGTTTCGCTACAAACACCTTTTTATCAGTAGGATGATAGAAATAATACCCTACAGTTTCTTTAGGGTAACCCACAAATCTACACTTGTCGGATGTAGTCTTTAGCTTATCTTGCTCAAACCTTTTGACATAAGCTGGACAACCCCAAGTCTTAACATACTTAAGATTTGGTTTTCTCCCTGTCCATATCTCATATGGAGTCTTTGGGACGGATTTGGTAGGTACCTTGTTAAGCAAGTATGCAGCCGTTTCTAGGGCATAACCCCAGAAGGATATTGGAAGGTCGGTAAAACTCATCATCGATCGAACCATGTCCAACAATGTTTGATTTCTCCTTTCAGATACACCATTCAACTGTGGCGTCCCTGGTGGAGTCCATTGTGAGATATACCATTTTCTTTGAGACAATTGAGAAACTCATTGGTTAAGTATTCCCCTCGTCGATCCGATCGAAGAATCTTAATACTCATACCAGTTTGCTTCTCTACTTCACTTCTGAATTCTTTGAACTTTTCAAACGATTCAGATTTGTATTTCATTAAATACACATATCCAAATCTAGAATGATCATAAGTGAAAGTAATAAAATAATAATACCCTCCTCGTGCATTCGTTGTCATAGGTCCACAAATGTCTGTGTGTACTAACGCTAGCAACTCTGTAACTCTTTCTCCTTTTCCACTAAAAGGAGATTTAGTCATCTTACCCATGAGACAAGATTCACAAGTTGGATATGATTCGTAATCAGATAGCTCTAAAAGCCCATCTTTATATAACTTGGATAATCTTGTTTCATTGATATGACCGAGTCTACAGTGCCACATAAAGGTATAATTAACATCATCTCTTTTTCTTTTCTTAGTTTGTTCAATTTGAAGTATATTTTCATGCAAGTCAAGTATGTAAAGTCCATTCAGTAAATTGCCAACACCATATAAAATATTGTTATTATAAATAGAACAACAGTTGTTCTTTATTATAATATCAAAACCATTCATATCCAATATAGAAATTGAAATAATGTTTCTAATGAGTGTTGGAACATAATAACAATTATTTAAACTAATGAACTTGCCCGAAGGCAGTGCTAAACAATAAGTCCCTACAGCTAATGCAGCAACCTTTGCTCCATTTCCCACTCGTAGGACGACTTCATCCTTGTTCAGCTTCCTACTTCTGCTTAGTCCCTGCATATTATTACATATGCGAGAACTAAAGCCGGTATCCAATACCCAAGTAGAATTTTGACTTTCAGAAAAATTAATTTCAATCATGAACAAACCTAGATCGGAAGTCGAAGCTTCTCCAAGTTTCTTTTGGTCCGCAAGATACTCCTTGCAATTCCTCTTCCAGTGTCCCGACTTATTGCAATGGTAGCAAATTCCTTTGCTATCTGGATCAGGTTTCTTTTTATCCTTCCTCTTCGCCTTGCCCTTAGCCTTCTTGTTTTTCTTCTTTTCAGAAGATACCTTGGGCCTCTTCCTTTTCTTGGAAGAATCATCCACTAGTAAGACTTGGTTCTTGTTGGATGAGAAGTGACCTTCAGCAGTTTTCAACATGTTAAGTAACTCAGGCAAGCTGACGTCCAACTTATTCATGTGAAAATTCACAACAAATTGTGAGAAGGTGTTCGGGAGTGACTGCAAGATCAAATCTTGGCTTAACTCCCCATCCATCACGAACCCAAGCTGTCCAAGTTGTTCAATCAGATTGATCATCTTAAGGACATGAGTCTCAACAGCAGTGCCCTCGGTCATACGAGATCGGAAGAGCTCCTTAGATATCTGATATCTAGCAGTCCTACTTTGCTCACCATACAACTCTTTGAGATGCAACAATATAGTAGGAGCATCCATAGTTTCATGCTGACGCTGAAGCTCGTTACTCATGGATGCGAGCATGATGCATTGAACCAAGATTGCATCATCTTGCCACTTTCTGAAAGTAGCAATCTCTTCCTCAGAGGCTGTTTCTGCAACACTTGCAGGGACAGGCGAATTTAGGATATAAGAAATCTTTTCAGCAGTGAGAACAATTCCCAGATTCCTTAACCAGTCAATGTAATTCGGTCCGGTCAGTTTGTTAGCATCAAGTATGCTACGCAGTGATAGTGAGTTTGACATTTTTAAATTCTGCATGTGAAATAGACAACATTTTAGCATACATTCAATTTATTAATTACAAAAATAAATTAGGTCTTTATTTTAAATTGGTATCTCCCACTATTTTCATCAAACTATGTTACCCTCATTATATAGTTCGACAATTCTAATTAAAGATTTGCTAGTGAGATTAAGGATCCCATTTCAAATATATATAGCCTTGTGGTGACACAACAAACGATATATAAATAAATATGTAGACAACTATTGTCAATTACATCACTATGTAACTCCTTGTATTTTGCCTCTTAGATTATAATGGTCAAGTGTGTGCACATCCGAACTAAAATAATCTAAGTTAAGTCCATCCTAGCACTTCCATATATTCGAAAGAAAAATACTGTCCTTGTGGTGACACAACAAAACAGCATCGTTCAGTCTATTTATAAGCATCAAATGTGATAAAGCAACATCTTAAATATTTAATACTTGCCTTGTGGTGACACAACAAACTCATATTAAATATTTAATACTCTATTGTTTTACCATGCTAGAAGGCGACGTTCGATATTCCAAATATCTTTGAACGCTTAGGACTTAATATATTACTTTGAGGGTTTGTTATTATTAGTCTCATCTTATTTAGCGCGCATGCACATATATATATAAAATACGCGTCATATTATTTAACATGCGAAACATGTTGTATAATATATAATATATATATAGTAAACATGCACATATAGAATACTATATTCTACCCGGATTGATTATGGACATTTATTCTAGTTTGTTTCACTAGAGCCACCAAGTGAACCAAAAGGTCAAACCTAGGGTGCAAGAATTAAATTTAAATATAACTATTACATTTAAACGCGGGCTCCATTACAAACGGGTCTTCAAGCGCTCCTTGCTCCTTTGTCTCCAATTCTTCAAAATTAATTCTAATTAGTCCTATTACAGAAACTATTTACAATAAATAGAAACCTTGATCAGCAGTCAAGGGGAAGTACATAGGAAGGAGATAGAATTTACATTAAGAAAAAATTAGAGATGACGAGGTACGCAGACCCCATTTATAAAACCCATACATTCAAGCATCCACTAAAATAAATCCAATCACACATTGGTCAATAGTCCATAATCAATCCCTATTTATTATCATACATATCTCTATATGTATCAATAAATAACATTCATCCCATGAATAATAAAACCATTCCATATATGCATTGATATCAATTAATGGGCAAATATTTTGCTAATATTTAGTTTTGAAACAAAATAAACTCTTTTATTTTAATCAAAAACCAAATCCAAATTAAACTCCTTTAATTTTAGCAATCTGAAATCCTATTCCAAATAAAATAAACTCTTTTATTTTAAACTTTTATCAATTAAATAAACAATTTATTTTAATTGAGAAAAACAAAAATTTTCAAAGTCTGGAAAATGGCGCGGCCGCGCTCCATTTTGAACTAGGAGCAGTGCGGCCGCGTTGTACCCCCAGAAACGTTTTCTGGGTTAGGGCGCGGCCGCGCTCCAGAATGAACTAGAAGCGGCGCGGCCGCGCCGCGACGCAGAGTCAGCAAAAATTTTCTTCAGCCCAAAATCTTATCGTATCGCATATCAATTCATACATGGAATCATCAAAATCGATAATTAGCACATGATTAGGCTCTGATACCACTGTTAAGTTTGTATATAGCGCGAACATGCAATCTGATTACATAAATAGTGCGGAAGCGCGATAAAACGGATTTTAAAATTTTTATACAAACCATCACCATGATCGATCAATGTGCTCAATTAACGATATAAACGAAAGAGAAAGAGAATAAGAATTATACCCTCGTAGAACAAAGCTTCCTCGGGTATAAGTTCAACTCCTAGTCCTTCGTGTTCTCCTCGAATTCAACGGTGTGATTACTTCCTTTGATCAACGTTAGTCACCCAAGTGTTTGACCTCTAGAGGTGATCTACCAAGGAAGAACAAGTATTCAAGAAGTTGGGTGTTTGGCAAAAACCCTAGTTTCTATCTCTATAGAAATTGCAAGTACTCTCCACAAATCTTATGCAAGAGTGTGTAACCCTAATCTATAATAAGACTCTTCTTATTTATAGATGTAGGAATAACCCTTCCCTAAACTATTTAGGATTTAGGGTTTTTATTCTAATTAAACTCCTTTAATTAATTATGCTCCTAATCCAATTAGGAATTCGTGAGAGAGTACTTCTATTAATTAATTCCCAATCAATATTAGGAAATAAATAATAGTTCTATTAATTAATTCTCAATCCCTATTAGGAATTAAATAATAGTAATAGTAATAATAATAATAAGACTCCTCTTATTAATTTATATTTAATATTTCTAAAATATTAAATAATAAATATTAAGCTATATAATTTATTCTATCTCCATAGACTAAATTAAATACACTTAACTTATTATTACAATTATGCCATTTACTTCTTAAATAAATATTTTCCTTTTTGCGGTGTGACCCGTTAGGTTTCCATATTAAACCGGTTGTGAATAAATCAATTAGAACAATTCTAATGTTATTTAAATAAATAAATTAAACTATTTAATTCATTTAAATAAATAATATTTATTCTACAATAAGGGTAAGCCCCCTTAGCGATCAACGACTTTCCAGATAATATAGATTTCAACATTAATCACAAAAGAACCTTTGAGTAGATAGTTACCGTACAATTCAATCCTTTTACCATACAATGTCCCAATTAAATATAAGACATGGATTTACTGTCAAGTCTTATTTTATTTAATTATATGCATTTCGATTCCCAAATGCACAACTCTAAATAATGCAAATTAGAAACTCCTTTCTAATTTCATTCTGCCTTGGCCAAGGACTACTGAGTTGTCATTTATCGAATCACATAGGACATTCACATCTTTTACTAGACGTGGTAGATTCTTTGTTGATCATTCACCTATCTCCATGTACAACTTACCCAATCATACCCTTTGATATACCCCAAAGGTCTTAAGGGACATGTCAAAGTATAACTCATCATACACAAGATACTATGATGATCTCAAGTCCAAGGATCACTTGTACTACTATCACTAGAGGAATTCCTATTGACAGGCGAGTAAAACTCCATTAGGTATTCCTTAGCGAGCCATGTTCAGTGAATTTATTCTCTAATAAGCACCTACATACTTGTTTTAGTGTCTCCACACAAATGATTATGAGATCAATCATCCTCTTCCTAAGAGCAAGCAACGTATGTACTAATCTATCCGGATTCACTAATCCCCAATTTAGTAATCCAACGATTAGGAACAATTTTAGTTTGTGAGCTATCTAGAATTTAGATCTTATTAGCATGATCACCATCATTATTCTAAAAGCATTGCTCAAAACTATGGGTTTATCACATTTTATATAACAGCATCATGTAGATAATATAAAATGCCTTTTAATAAAATCAATTCTTTTATTAATAAATGAATAAGATTACAAAGTATATGCTACATCATATCAAATATGATTGGCTTGTGTGCATACTACTTTCATAACAGTCTTAGAGTGAGCATCCATAACTGCCCTAGTCTGCAATACAATGGCGTCTCTGTCAGCGAGGGCAGCATCTCTGGCCAGAATGGCAGCATCCCTCTCAGCCTCAGTAATAATCAAGGCCAGACGGATCCGGCTATCCTCAATAACCCGACTAGGGGGCAAAATCAGCTGAGATGGAATAAGGAATATGGGCGGGAGTGGAGAAGCCTTCTAAATCATGTATGGACATCATCTCTATAGACTCAGGAGGAACAGATACCTCTGGGGTGGTATCATCTGTGGAAATCACTCGAGAGTCATCAAATACTCCAGTCTGACTCAAACCAACCAAACCAGAGTCTCCGTACAACCATTGCACATAAGCAGATGTCTAAATAGGGCAACTCTCACTATACTCGGTAAAGATCCTGCGAGGCCAAAGATCATATAACCGTAGTAGATCTCTCTCTGTCTGGGGTGATATGAGGAATCGGTAGTCGGCTGCGCCCGTGAAAGGGTGAAAATCCTGCATCTGATCAAACTGCCCCATAACCGCCAAGGGAGGATAAGTCGTCACACCCCTCAAGCCAGAAATAGGGATAAAATCCAAGGTGGGCACACGAGTCGAGAAGCTCAGGAAGGAACAATAACCCGAATAGATCAGGATATGAAAGGGCTCCTCAATAGCCGATAAGAATCCTATCCAGGAAGCCGCATCAATACAGTTCACAGGACAGAACGAAAATTGCATGGCTATGTCTTGGTTGAAGCAAAACCCATGGCGACGGAAATGACCGATGGGGCTGAGATGGCTCATAAACCATACATACAACAAAACAGAGCTCCCTCTGAATACTCTGCCTCGGAAAGACTGACAATATGAGGCTGACATGTAGGTATCTACTAGTATCATGGCAATAATGGTGTGATCCTCCTAAAGGGCTCTAGTGGCCGCAATAACTCGCATATCCAACAAATCGGGCCCGACTGGCAGATACAAAACTGAGATAACACAAGCCATCAAAACATCTACTCTCAAAGCGCCCCAACGCTCCTCAGATACGGAAAAATCACCAGAGAATAGATGAAAACTGTCGGGTGAACCGAATCGGTCAATTAGGAAATGAAAGGGAACTAGATGGTCTGATGTGATCACCGATAACAAAACTGTCCTCCGCAATCCGGTAAAAGTCAAGAACTGACGGCGCATGGGACCAGCTGTGACCCTGGCACAAGGACCATCTAAAGATAAGCCGGTAAAGCGAGTATACTCCTCGAGAGTGGGGGTCAGCTCCACTGTCCCTAATCTGAACACCTGACGGGCAGGGGCCCAATAGCTCAGAATATCCTCCACGAAGCCCGCCGACACCTGAAAGGATAATAAGGACCAGGAATGTCCCAGAAGACCATCCACAATAACCCTGCCAGCCGACGGCAAACGGTCCAACCAGCGGAGAAGACTGCCAACCAACCCTGTGGGAGGAATGAGATCCAAACGTACCACGACGTCTGGTGACGACATCTGTGAAAAATAGTATCAAAAAGAGTGTGCAGGGGTCATTCTCTATCCATGAATAAAAAGCATGCATCATACAGTTAATGATAGAACAATTGAACTGTCATAATGATAAAACTGTGCATAAATAAATAAAGGAGTTCAATACATAGTGCATGAAATGGAAAAAGGGAAATCGAACAGGTTGAAGTACAAAAAAGCCCTATCCTATCATGATCTAATCAAAAGTGATGTCATCTATGAAATCGGGGTCCCCAAACTGATCCCCTGGAGTAGAAGTCGAAGTCGAAGCCCCGAAGTTAATATCTGGGATATATGGGGGCACTGGGGCATCAGATGAGCTCGGGCCTGCGTCAAAACTAGCACCGTCAGGGTCGTACGCGTAAGCATCCTCGGGGGTCCGGCCTAACACCCGAAGATATAAGGATAGCTGGTCCACCTGGCGGGTCAAAGTAGCAATCTCCTCAGCATGTGTAGGAGTCCGAACACAGGCAGCCCAATCAGTCATCATCACCGATCCAGGGACCATATCCCCGAGGACGAATGTGGCCCGAGTCTGAGGACCAATAGTGCGGGGCACCCACCAGGTACGGAAGGCCTCACTCATGCTGGGACCCGTAGAAAGTGTCCGACCATCCTCTCCCTCCAGCATAATCTCTGAGGGCTGAGAGTCCACCGACCAGGATGTAGTGAGGGGTAGGGAGTGCGGAATACGGATCTCTCCAGTCACACACCTGAATGCGCGCTCTCCCAAATAATTCACCCATCCCCCAACACTCTGCAAAGTAAGGCGACGGGTGGAAAGTGCGAACTCTGGGACGGAAGGATATCCATCTGTAAACCCCACCGTCAGATGCTCAGAGAGATAAGGAGTCCAAACGACCTCAGCAGCAGTGATCAACTCCAACTAAATACGGCAGTGGGCGAAGCTGCCAGACACCGGGACCTCCTCCAAAGTACTGTGGTGCCACCGCCGACCCTTGGGATAGGTGTCCAGACCGAGGGTCGTGACAGGCCTCAGGCACGGGAGTCGCTCGTACGCCCAGAACTATGAACAGAGACAAGAAACGACATAAGTAACCGACAGATGCGGAGAAAGGAAATGAAATGATACGAAATGCGGTAAGAAAAGAAGGCTTACTAGCAAAAAGGGGTAAAACGTAAGCCAAGCGTCTGTCTGTCCCTCTGATCGAAGACGGAGACCATGGAGGAAATAGGCAAAAGTGAAGGACCCCCAATCATAATCACCGATCCGATCCACGTCCCTGATGGCTCCGACAACGCTGAAATGAATGGTAGAAGAGTTGTTCCCTAGGAAACAACCCCTCATAATAGTCAGGAACAAACACCGGAGCAGGATGTCACGAGTAGATACCTCTAACCACATCAACAGCCAATGTTCCGGACCGAATGCTGCGGGCCTTGAAGACCCGGTCCTCGGCGGTGAAACCCAATAGAGATCGGACCTCCACTGGACTGATATCGAGATCCAGGGGAACACGGACCCCGGTGAACTCAATGCCAGTGATGTACCTCCAATCCCAAGGAGTCAACACAACCTCGCAGTCCAGGAGATGAAGGGACTGGATCTGGTGGAACCATCGCTCAGACAAGGCCCTCAGATAACCCCTTGGGCACTGACGGGGTATGATGGTGAAGAAAGAATGGAAACCCCAGGAATCCACCACCGTGCGGTAATCGGCGTGCAGTGCTGTGTAGAGGGAATAGATGTTGAACCAGTTGCCCCTCGGCTGGGTGAACTCGGGCACCTGTGGCAATCACTAATAGATCAGTTCGGATACGAGCAGAGATTGAGACTGAATTCAAAGAAGTAATGAGTATACCTCATTAGCGACAAGAGATGCTGAGGGGTGACGACTGAGATCTCGACCCAACAGATCGGGCACCTGAACAGAGGCGCCGGGCAAAACGCGGCGAGTAGAGGGAGCTGGTGTGCCGGAGGAAGGCCCCTCTGCCTCAGTATCCGGAAGAGCGACCTCGTCAACCTCAAGATGATCAGGCCGGACGACAGCCTCCGCTAGTCGACGAGCCTGGCGAGTCCGAGGCAAAACCGGGGCAGGTGCAACCCTACGACGGCGAACACCCGAAGCACGAGGTGCAGTGGAGCTGCTGGGAGCGTCAGGATCCATAGCTGAACGACACAGTCAAAGAGGGAGGTACATTATATTTCGAATTGTGTCACGAAATATTTTATCTGCCTATCGTCATCATAAAATTAATGCAGCATGATGCATGGTTACTATATATGCATGAATTAGCTGTTAGTGGGATTCCAATTTTTTTCGAAATTTCGGCAGAGTTTCGTCTATAAAATGAGCATCCCATGCACAGCCAGACATGTTGTCAATTAACCCAAGCCACAACAGATCAAAATTGCATTTTATATGGTTAATTGTAAACATGAAAATGACCATAATGCATGCTCTCATTCAAAAAATGACAAGTATGTATGACCCGTATCATGAGCATAGAATATGACTCGTACAGTTGAGACATAACATATACATGCAACGATACATGGCATAGCATTTCAAAGCACACATTTCTATTCTCTAAACATCCAAAATAGCAAATGTATAGCGAAACATTGACGAAATAAGAAAACAATCGGTCAAAATGTTACCCGTAGCGTGTAGATCGATCTAACCGGAGCGGTTTTTGCGAGAAGGTTGAAAAAGTCGGCCAAAAAGACGTATGAGGTTGAAAAATCGCGAAAAATAGCGGTGGGTCAAGGCTGAAAACGACAGATCTGGGAAGGGGCGAACTGTTTAAAAGGTCCGATCTTGGCCGCAGATCAATCTGTGGCTGGCCGCAGATCAATCTGCGGCTGGGCCCTGTTTCCCTCCTTTTTTCCTCCTTTGAAAAAATAATCAATTTCAAATCCATTTGACTTAAAAAATATGAGGTTTCAACCAATCGGGTATGGAACATGACGAATCGATCAATCGGAGACGAGAACCGGTGCAGACGAATCAATCAACCGGAGACGAGACCCGGTGCAAACGAATCGGTCAACCGGAGACGAGACCCGGTGCCGACGAATCAATCAACCGAAGACGAGACCCGGTGCAGACGAGTAAACCAATCAGAGACGAGAACCGATACAGGCAAGTCGGTCAACCGGAGACGAGAACTGATGCCGACAAGACGATTAACCGGAGACGAAACTCGGTGCAAACGAGTCGACCAATCGGAGACGAGAACCGATACAGTCGAATCGATCAACCGGAGACGAGACCCGGTGCCGACGAATCAATCAACCGGAGATGAGACCCGGTGCAGACAATTCGACCAATCGGAGACGAGAACCGATACAGACGAATCAATCAACCAGAGACGAGACCCGGTGCCGACGAGACAATTAACCGGAGATGAAACCCGGTGCAAACGAGTCGACCAATCAGAGACGAGAATCGATATAGTCGAATCAATCAACCGGAGACGAGACCCGGTACTGACGAGACGATTAACCAGAGACGAAACCCAGTGTAGACGAGTCGACCAATCGGAGACGAGAACCGATACAGTCGAATCAATCAACCGGAGACGAAACCCGATGCCGACGAACCAATCAACCGAAGACGAGACCCGATGCAGACGAATCAATCAACCGGAGACGAGACCCGGTGCCGACGAGACGATGAACCGGAGACGAAACACGGTGCAGACGAGTCGACCAAATCGGAGGTGAAGTCCGATACAGACAAATCGATCAGCCGGAAATGAGACCCAGTGCCAACGAGACGATCAACCTGAGACGAGACCCAGTGCAGACGGGTCGACCAATCGGAGACGAGAATCGATACAGGCGAGTCGACCAATCGGAGACGAGAACCGATATAGACGAGACGACCCGTCGGAGACCAGACCCTACATCTACGAGACGATCGATCGGATACGAGACCCGACAGTTATAAGACGACGACAATGCCAAGACGACGACGATTACGAGACGGAGCACGACATCTGCGATAACGATTATAGCCACGACCTGTCAAAGACGAAACCCGACAACAACGACACGATCAGCGATTGACTCCTGTTGAGATCGATACTCACAGTAAGTTTACGATTGCATGATGCATTGACACCTTTACGAATGTTTTGCATGCCTTACATCTTGTGCTGCATCATAAGCTATATGTGTTGCATCATGTATGTACTGCCATTCATACATCGGGTGTCTAATTCTTTATCATGTTCATTTCATTTAACATTTCATAAACATGATAAAGAGGGGCAGTTGTAGACACCCAAATTTTGCACTTTGTATACTAACCTTGACAGGAGGGCAAAATCGTCAATGAACCCAGCCTACGAGAACGAAAGGTGGACATAAGTACGAACACTCAGAGCCACCGCAACGATGTGCTATCAAAGCCAACACGACAACGATCAAAGCGGAATGATATGGCACGTTTCCCAGTGGTTTCCGGACTGCAAAATACAAGCCTCTCAGCAAAAACCAATAGTATGACACGAGAATCAAGGTGTGGTACGAAAAGCGAAAAATCAGCCCAGCCAGTCGCGGATTGATCTGCGACCAAGGATTAAAATAAAATTGAAGTGCGCGGCGGGCTGAAGTGCGTGGCGGGCGCGGAGAAATCGAGGCCAGCCGCAGATCAATCTGCGGCTGCCTCGGACGGGCTTTATCAGCGCAGCTCTTCATTTGCATATAGGAGGTTGAGCCGTGCAAAAAGAGGAAAAAAAAAAGAAGAAGAATCAGCGAGCAGTAGCAGCGAGAAAAGAGAGAAAAGAGAGGAAAAAGTGAGGATTTATACCCCTTTTGCTAGATTGTATCACATATAATTTCTACCATATTCAATATACGAGTTTATACGCATCGTGGTGTCATTTGCAAGGTGAAAAAGACATTTTTCTTAGCACTTTTGTTGTATTATTTTGTTAAACTCTTATCATTTGGGCTATATTAAATGTAGTTTTTCTTATATATTATCGAGGATACATGGATTAGGGATTATTAGTGAGGGTTCCAACGGAACAAAATTCTTCCTAATGGCCCGATGACATCCATTTGGTGATTTTTAGTTCGTTATGGTAATGTATTAGGCTTAGTGTATTTAAATTGCTATTTTAGGATATTGTGGTGTGTTAGGCAACTCGGTGTTGTTCATTGGTATATTATCCATTTTGTGGGTGTGTAGAAATTTCGGATGTGAGCCTAGGAGCACGATCCCGTGGTCCAAATCCGATGATGGACATTTTTGGGTGTATGTAATAGGACCGATTATCCTTGATTGTAAATATGTAATCGTCGGGCCTTAAAACGATATCAAGTTGAAAATCGGGTTTAAGGCCCCGTAATAGTGAAATATGCGATTGTGGGCGTTTGGGGTTATTTTGATGGCTTACATGCCCATGAATAGGCTCAACGCATTTTAATGCTTGATTTGATTTATGACACAAAAAATTGATTTGAAGGCTAAATGATGAGGATTTCCATAAAATCAATCAAATTACGTTATTAGCATCACGAGGCTTAAAATTGGAAATGCTAATGAATGTCGATTCCTGTTTAAACGAGAAGGTTAAAGAAAATCGTGTTCAAACATCACAAAAAATGGGTTTTATGAAAATAACGTTTTATTGAACCTTTGGGCATAGGTTAAAGAGATCCTAGAAATTTCCGTCACTTTATCATGAGAGCAACGTATAGGTCTCGATTCCTATTTTGACGAAGGTTTAAAAACTCTTGTTTTGCCAAAACGACATCCAATGAAAAATCTCACAGCTTTTGACAAATAAAATCAAACCTTTCTCATGAAAAATAAAGCTTTCTCATATAAATCGGAGGACATTCTAAAGCACTCTCAAAAATAAAACACGACTCTTCATAAAAACCCAAATGGTTTCTTCATGCAAACTCACCACAATATTCACATAAGCACACACACGCGCGCACACACATTTTAGAAATTAAAGGATAGAAAAAGCATCAGGATTGTGGTAACCGTGTTTTCACGGAAGTCGGGGGGTGCCTAACACCTTCCCCTCGCTTAAGCAAGCCCCCGAACTCTATGAATCTCGGTTTGCAAACCAATTAACTCGGAGTCACATATGAGCCAGCGATTTACGAAAATGAAACTCGGATGAGTTGGTACATCCATTTCAAATATACCAACTGGCGACTCTGGTCAAATTGGCTCATCATAAAAACGATCTTTCAAAACCCCGTCGACATTCGTGTCGACCTTTTCGAAAAGATCATCTCATAAAAGGCTAAAATTGGAAAGGGTAATAATTACCCCAGAAGCTCTCCATTGAGGAAGGCCGTTTTCACGTCCATTTGCCAGATCTCGTAGTCATAACAAGCTGCAATTGCAAACAAAATCTGAATGGACTTGAGCATAGCTACTGGTGAGAAGGTTTCATCATAGTCAACTCCTTGTCTTTGTTTGAAACCTTTTGCAACCAGTCGGGCCTTATAGGTCTCTACCTTTCCGTCCGCTCTAGTCTTTCTCTTAAAGACCCATTTACACCCAATAGGCTTAATGCCCTCAGGTGGTGAAACCAAAGTCCATACTTGGTTTTCATACATGGAGTCCATCTCGGATTTCATGGCTTCTAGCCATTTCTCTAAGTCTTCACTACTCATAGCCTCTTCGTAAGTCAATGGATCATCATCATCTATGATGCGTACCTCATCATCATCCTCTATGATGAATCCATACATTTCAGGTATCTTCGGTACTCTTCCAGATTTACGAATAGGTAATGGTACAGTAGGTTCTTCTACTTGGTCATGTACCTGAATTTGATCCGTAGTATTTTGTGGTTCTTTAACTTCTTCAAGATATATCTTACTCCCACTAACCCCTTCGAGGATAAACTCCTTTTCCAAGAAGCCAGCGTGTTTCGCTACAAACACCTTTTGATCAGTAAGATGATAGAAATAATATCCTAAACTTTTTTTAGGATATCCCACAAATCTACACTTGTCGGATCATGTTCAAACCTTTTGACATAAGCTAGACAACCCCAAGTCTTAACATGCTTAAGACTAGGTTTCCTCCTTGTCCATATCTCATATGGGGCCTTTGGGACGGATTTGGTAGGTACCTTGTTAAGTAGGTATACAGCCGATTCTAGGGCATAACACCAGAAGGATACTAGAAGGTCGGTAAAACTCATCATGGAACGAACCATGTCCAACAATGTTCGATTTCTCCTTTCAGATACACCATTCAACTGTGGCATCCCTGGTGGAGTCCATTGTGAGATTATACCATTTTCTTTGAGACAATTGAGAAACTCATTGGTCAAGTATTCCCCTCCTCGATCCGATCGAAGAATCTTAATACTCTTACTAGTTTGCTTCTCTACTTCACTTCTGAATTCTTTGAACTTTTCAAACGATTCAGATTTGTATTTCATTAAATACACATATCCAAATCTAGAATGATAATCAGTGAAAGTAATAAAATAAGAATACCCTCCTCGTGCATTCGTTATCATAGGTCCACATACGTCTGTGTGTACAAACGCTAACAACTCTGTAACTCTTTATCCTTTTCCAGTAAAAGGAGATTTAGTCATTTTACCCATGAGACAAGATTCACAAGTTGGATATGATTCGTAATCAGATAGCTCTAAAAGCCCATCTTTATGCAACTTGGATAATCTTGTTTCATTGATATGACCGAGTCTACAGTGCCATATAAAGGTATAATTAACATCATCTCTTTTTCTTTTCTTAGTTTGTTCAATTTGAAGTATATTTTCACGCAAGTCAAGTATGTAAAGTCCATTCAGTAGGTTCCCAACACCATATAAAACATTTTTATTATAATAGAACAACTGTTGTTCTTTATTATAATATCAAAACCATCCATATCCAATACAGAAATTGAAATAATGTTCTAATGGGTGTCAGAACATAATAACAATTATTTAAACTAATGAACTTGCCCGAAGGCAGTGCTAAACAATAAGTCCCTACAGCTAATGCAGCATCCTTTGCTCCATTTCCCACTCGTAGGACGATTTCATCCTTGTTTAGCTTTCTATTTCTGCTTAGTCCCTACATATTATTACATATGTGAGAACTACAGCCGATATCCAATACCCAAGTAGAATTTTGACTTTCAGAAAAATTAATTTCAATCTTGAACAAACCTAGATCGGAAGTTGAAGCTTCTCCAAGCTTCTTTTGGTCCGCAAGATACTCCTTGCAGTTCCTCTTCCAGTGTCCCGGCTTATTACAATGGTAGCAAATTCCTTTGCTATCTGGATCAGGTTTCTTTTTATCCTTTCTCTTCGCCTTGCCCTTAGCCTTCTTGTTTTTCTTCTTTTCAGAAGATACCTTGGGCCTCTTCCTTTTCTTGGAAGAATCATCCACTAGTAAGACTTGGTTCTTGTTGGATGAGAAGTGACCTTCAGCAGTTTTCAGCATGTTAAGTAACTCAGGCAAGCTGACGTCCAACTTATTCATGTGAAAATTCACAACAAATTGTGAGAAGGTGTTCGGGAGTGACTGCAAGATCAAATCTTGACTTAACTCCCCATCCATCACGAACCCAAGCTGTCCAAGTTGTTCAATCAGATTGATCATCTTAAGGACATGAGTCTCAACAGTAGTGCCCTCGGTCATACGAGATCGGAAGAGCTCCTTAGATATCTGATATCTAGCAGTCCTACTTTGCTCACCATACAACTCTTTGAGGTGCAGCAATATAGTAGGAGCATCCATAGTTTCATGCTGACGCTGAAGCTCGTTACTCATGGATGCGAGCATGATGCATTGAGCCAAAATTGCATCATCTTGCCACTTTTTGAAAGTAGCAATCTCTTCCTCAGAGGCTGTTTCTACAACATTTGCAGGGACTGGCGAATTTAGGACATAAGAAATCTTTTCAGCAGTTAGAACAATTCTCAGATTCCTTAACTAGTCCGTTTAATTCGGTCCGGTCAGTTTGTTAGCATCAAGTATGCTACACAGTGATAGTGAGTTTGACATTTTTAAATTCTGTATGTGAAATAGACAACATTTTAGCATATATTCATTTAATTAATTACCAAAATAAATTAGGTCTTTATTTTAAATTGGTATCTCTCACTTTTTATCAAACTATATTACCCTCATTATATAGTTCGGCAAATCTAATTAAAGATTTGCTAGTGAGATTAAGGATTCCATTTCAAATGTATATAGTTTTGTGTGTGCACAACAAACTATATATAAATAAATAGGTAGACAATTATTGTCAATTACATCACTATGTAACTCCTTGTATTTTGCCTCTTAAATTATAATGGTCAAGTGTGTGCACATCCGAACTAAAATAATCTAAGTTAAGTTCATCCTAGCACTTCCATATATTCGAAAGAAAAACACTGTCCTTGTGGTGACACAACAAAACAGCATCGTTCAGTCTATTTATAAGCATCAAATGTGATAAAACAACATCTTAAACGTTTAATACTATCCTTGTGTGTGCACAACAAACTCATATTAAATATTTAATACTCTATTGTTTTACCATGCTAGAAGGCGACGTTCGATATTCCAAATATCTTTGAACGCTTAGGACTTAATATGATTTCTTTGAGGGGTCTATTATTATTAGTCTCATCTTGTTTAGCGCATGCACATATATATATAAAATACGCGTCATATTATTTAACATGAGAAGCATGTTGGATAATATAATATATATATAGTAAGCATGCACATATAGAATACTATATTCTACCCGGATTGATTATGGACTTTTATTCTAGTTTGGTTCACTAGAGCCACCAAGTGAACCAAAAGGTCAAACCTAGGGTGCAAGAATAAAATTTTAAATATAACTATTACATTTAAACCCGGGCTCCATTACAAACAGGTCTTCATGTGCTCCTTGCTCATTTGTCTCCAATTCTTCAAAATTAATTCTAACTAGTCCTATTACAAAAACTATTTACAACAAATAGAAACCTTGATCAGTAGTCAAGGGGAAGTACATAGGAGGGAGATAGAATTTACATTAAGAAAAATTAGAGAAGACGAGGTACGCAGACCCCATTTATAAAAACCCATACATTTAAGCATCCACTAAAATAAATCCAATCACACATTGGTCAATAGTCCATAATCAATTCCTATTTATTATCATACGTATCTCTATATGTATCAATAAATAACATTCATCCCATGAATAATAAAACCATTCCATATATGCATTGATATCAATTAATGGGCAAACGTTTTGCTAATATTTAGTTTTGAAACAAAATAAACTCTTTTATTTTAATCAAAAACCAAATCCAAATTAAACTCCTTTAATTGTTGCAATCTGAAATCCTATTCTAGATAAAATAAACATCTTTATTTTAAACTTTTATCAATTAAATAAACCATTTATGTTAATTGAGAAAAACAAAAAAAAAAATTCAAAGTCCGCACACCGGCGCGGTCGCGCTCCAAATTGAAATTGGAGCGGCGCGGCCGCGTTGCACCCCAGAAACGTTTTCTAGGTTAGGGCAGGACCGCGCTCCAGAATGAACTGGAAGCGGCGCGGCCGCGCCGCGACGCAGATTTAGAAAAAAAAATTCAGCCCAAAAATCCGATCGTATCGCATATCAATACATACATAGAATCATCAAAATCAAAAATTAACACAAGAATCTGGCTCTGATACCACTGTTAGGTTTGTATATAACGCGAACATGCAATCAAATTACATAAATATAGCGGAAGGGTGATAAAACGGATTTTAAAATATTTATACAAACCATCACCATGATCTATCCTTGTGTTCAATTATCCATTAAACAAAAGAGTAAGAGAATAAGAATTATACCCTCGTAGATCAAAGCTTCCTCGGGTACAAGTTCAACTCCAATTCCTTCGCGTTCTCCTTGAATTCCACGGATGAGATTTCTTCCTTTGATCAATGTTAGCCACCCAAGTGTTTGGCCTGTAGAGGTGATCCACCAAGGAAGAATAGGTATTCAAGAAGTTGGGTATTGGCAAAACCCTAGTTTCTATCTCTATAAAAATTGCAAGTACTCTCCACAATCTAATGCAAGAGTGTAACCCTAATCTATGATAAGACTCCTCTTATTTATAGATGTAGAAATAACCCTTCCCTAAACTATTTAGGATTAGGGTTTCTATTATAATTAAACTCCTTTAATTAATTATCCTCCTAATCCAATTAGGAATTCATGGGAGAGTATTTCTATTAATTAATTCCCAATCCCTATTAGGAATTAAATAATAGGAATAGTAATAATAATAATAAGACTCCTCTTATTAATTTATATTTAATATTTCCAAAATATTAAATAATAAATATTAAGCAATTTATTTTATTCTATCTCCATAGATTAAATTAAATATACTTAACTTATTATTACAATTATGCCATTTACTTCTTAAATAAATAGTTTTCTTTTGCGGTGTGACCCTTTAGGTTCTCCATATTAAACCGGTTGTGAATAAATCAATTAGAACAATTCTAATTTTATTTAAATAAATAAATTAAACTATTTAATTCATTTAAATAAATAATATTTATTCTACAATAAGCGTAAGTCTCCTTAGTGATCAACGACTTTCCAGATAATATAGATTTCAACATTAATCATAAAAGAACCTTTCAGTGAATAGTTACCGTATAATTCAATCATTCTACCATACAATGTCCCAATTAAATATAAGACATGGATTTACTGTCAAGTCTTATTTTACTTAATTATATGTATTTCGATTTCCAAATGCACAACTCTAAATAATGCAAATTAGAAACTCCTTTCTAATTTAATTCTGCCTTGGCCAAGGACTACTGAGTTGTCATTTATCGAATCACATAGCACATTCACATCTTTTACTAGATGAGGTAGATTCTTTGTTGATCATTCACCTATCTCCATGTACAACTTATTATACCTAATCATACCCTTTGATATACCCTAAAGGTCTTAAGGGACATGTCAAAATATAACTCATCATATACAAGATACTATGATGATCTCAAGTCTAAGGATCACTTGTACTACTATCACTAGAGAATTCCTATTGATAGGCGAGTAAACCTCCATGAGGTATTACAATGGCCAGCCGCGGATGGATCTGCGGCCAGCCGCAGATTGATCTGCGGCCAGCCGTAGATACATCTGCGGCCAAGATCGGGATGTATATGCGGCACGCCGCTTCCAGATCTGTCACTTTCAACTTCCAACTCGCACATATTTCTCGCGATTTTTGCTTGTTCGCAAGGGCTTTTTGTCGATTTTTCAACTTTCCTGCAAAAACTGTTCCGGTAAGATTGATCTACACGCTACAGGTAACACTTTGACCGGTCACTTTTCAATTTCGTCAATGTTTTGCTATACATTTGACTATTTGCATGTTTAGAGATAAAATGTATGCTTTACAATGCTATGTAATGTACTATCATATATACATGCTATGTATTAACTGTGTGGGTCCTATTTTATGTTCATGAGGCGGTCCCACGTATATGTTTGTTCCTTTTTGAAAGAAAATCATGCATTTATGGCATTTTACATGCTTTATTTACACATATGAATGCAAATATGATCTGTTGTGGCCTGAGTTCTTTGAAAAACGTGCTCGGATATGCATGGGATGTCGATTTTTTTTATTTTTTATTTTTTTATACCATAACCATGCATCATGTTGCATTAATTATATGACGAGGCTAGAAATTTAGAATATTCATTACATAATTTTAAAAGGGAACTTACCTTCTTTCTCGCCCGTTCTATTCCAGCTATGGATCGTGATGCGCCCAGTAGCTCTTCCGCCTCTCGGACTTCGGGAGTTCGCCGTCGTAGGGCTGCACCTGCCCCTATTCCTCCTCGTACCCGTCAGGCTCGTCGCTTGGCGGAGTCTGTCATCCGTCCTGATCACCCGGACGTTGAGGAGGTCGTTCCTCCGGAGGTTGCGGTGGAGGAGCCGTCTTCCAGCACATCGGCTCCCCCATCTCATCGCGCCTTATCTGGCGCTTCTGTCCAGATACCCGATCTATTGGGTCGGGATCTCAGTCGTCACCCCTCGGCATCTCTGGTTGCTAATGAGGTATACTCGATTCGGCTTTTCATTTGTTCTCGATTTCTCAATTTCCGGTTCTATCTTTATTGACCCATTGGTGATTTTCACAGGTGCCTGAGTTTACCCAGCCGAGGGGTAATTGGTTCAACATTTACTCTCTCTACGCGGCCCTGCTCAGTGATTACCGGGAGATGGTGGACTCTTGGGGCTTTCGACATTTCTTCACTATCATCCCCCGTCAGTGCCCCTGGGGTTACATGAGGGCCTTATCCGAGCGATGGTTCCACCATACGCAGTCTCTTCATCTTCTCGACTGCAAGGTCGTGCTGACCCCCTGGGACTGGAGGTACATTACGGGCATAGAGTTCACCGGGTCCCGTGTCCCCCTGGATCTTGATATCACTCCAGTGGAGGTTCGAGCTTTGCTAGGCTTCGCTGCTGATGATCGGGTCTTTAAGGCCCGTAGTATTCGGTCCGGTGCTTTGGCCGTCGATGCTGTTGGGGGTCTATATGCACAGCCTATCCCAGCGGATCAGGGCACTCGCGACATCCTGCTACGGCGCTTGTTCCTGACTATCATGAGGGCTTGTTTCCTAGGGAACAACTCTTCTACCATCCACTTCAGCGTCGTAGGGGCTGTTCGAGATGTAGACCGGATTGGTGACTACGATTGGGGGTCGTTCACTTTTGCTTATTTCCTCCACGGTCTGCGTCTACGCTCAGAGGGACAGACTGATGCGTGGCTCGGTTTCTACCACTTTCTGCTGGTGAGTCCTTTCCTCCTTTCTCTTACTGTATTTCTTTTCATTTTATCTCTTTTCTGTATTTGATAGTGACTCATGCCTTGTCTTGTTTCTATTCACAGTTCTGGGCTTACGAGCGTCTTCCATGTCTAAGGCCTATCACTACTCTGGGCCCGGACACTTATCCCCGGGGTCGACGGTGGCATCACAGCACTTTGGAGGAGGTCCCCGTGTCGGGCAGCTTTGCACATTGTCGTATTCAGCTGGAGTTGATCACGGCTGCCGACGTCGTCTGGATTCCCTACCTCTCCGAGCATCTGACTGTGGGGTTTGCTGACGGGCATCCTTCCGGTCCGGAGTTCGAGCTTTCCACCCGTCGCCTCACTTTGCAGAGTGTTGGAGGTTGGGTGATGTATCTGGGAGAGCGCGCATTCAGATGCGTCACTGGAGAGATCCGCATCCCGCATTCCCTTTCTTTCACTACTTTCTGGCCGCTGGATTCTCAGCCCTCGGAGATCATGCTCGCCGGGGAGGACGGTCGGATGCTTTCCACAGGCCCAGTACGAGCGAGGCTTTCAGGACTTGGTGGGTACCTCGTACCATCGGTCCATCTGCGGCCAGCCGTAGATACATATGCGGCCAAGATCGGGATGTATATGCGGCACGCCGCTTCCAGATCTGTCACTTTCAACTTCCAACTCGCACATATTTCTCGCGATTTTTGCTTGTTCGCAAGGGCTTTTTGTCGATTTTTCAACTTTCCTGCAAAAACTGTTCCGGTAGGATTGATCTACACGCTACAGGTAACACTTTGACCGGTCACTTTTCAATTTCGTCAATGTTTTGCTATACATTTGACTATTTGCATGTTTAGAGATAAAATGTATGCTTTACAATGCTATGTAATGTACTATCATATATACATGCTATGTATTAACTGTGTGGGTCCTATTTTATGTTCATGAGGCGGTCCCACGTATATGTTTGTTCCTTTTTGAAAGAAAATCATGCATTTATGGCATTTTACATGCTTTATTTACACATATGAATGCAAATATGATCTGTTGTGGCCTGAGTTCTTTGAAAAACGTGCTCGGATATGCATGGGATGTCCATTTTACAAACGGAACTCTGCCGATTTTTTTTTTTTTTATACCATAACCATGCATCATGTTGCATTAATTATATGACGAGGCTAGAAATTTAGAATATTCATTACATAATTTTAAAAGGGAACTTACCTTCTTTCTCGCCCGTTCTATTCCAGCTATGGATCGTGATGCGCCCAGTAGCTCTTCCGCCTCTCGGACTTCGGGAGTTCGCCGTCGTAGGGCTGCACCTGCCCCTATTCCTCCTCGTACCCGTCAGGCTCGTCGCTTGGCGGAGTCTGTCATCCGTCCTGATCACCCGGATGTTGAGGAGGTCGTTCCTCCGGAGGTTGCGGTGGAGGAGCCGTCTTCCAGCACATCGGCTCCCCCCTCTCATCGCGCCTTATCTGGCGCTTCTGTCTAGATACCCGATCTATTGGGTCGGGATCTCAGTCGTCACCCCTCGGCATCTCTGGTTGCTAATGAGGTATACTCGATTCGGCTTTTCATTTGTTCTCGATTTCTCAATTTCCGGTTCTATCTGGATTGACCCATTGGTGATTTTCACAGGTGCCTGAGTTTACCCAGCCGAGGGGTAATTGGTTCAACATTTACTCTCTCTACGCGGCCCTGCTCAGTGATTACCGGGAGATGGTGGACTCTTGGGGCTTTCGACATTTCTTCACTATCATCCCCCGTCAGTGCCCCTGGGGTTACATGAGGGCCTTATCCGAGCGATGGTTCCACCATACGCAGTCTCTTCATCTTCTCGACTGCGAGGTCGTGCTGACCCCCTGGGACTGGAGATACATTACGGGCATAGAGTTCACCGGGTCCCGTGTCCCCCTGGATCTTGATATCACTCCAGTGGAGGTTCGAGCTTTGCTAGGCTTCGCTGCTGATGATCGGGTCTTTAAGGCCCGTAGTATTCGGTCCGGTGCTTTGGCCGTCGATGCTGTTGGGGGTCTATATGCACAGCCTATCCCAGCGGATCAGGGCACTCGCGACATCCTGCTACGGCGCTTGTTCCTGACTATCATGAGGGGTTGTTTCCTAGGGAACAACTCTTCTACCATCCACTTCAGCGTCGTAGGGGCTGTTCGAGATGTAGACCGGATTGGTGACTACGATTGGGGGTCGTTCACTTTTGCTTATTTCCTCCACGGTCTGCGTCTACGCTCAGAGGGACAGACTGATGCGTGGCTCGGTTTCTACCACTTTCTGCTGGTGAGTCCTTTCCTCCTTTCTCTTACTGTATTTCTTTTCATTTCATCTCTTTTCTGTATTTGATAGTGACTCATGCCTTGTCTTGTTTCTATTCACAGTTCTGGGCTTACGAGCGTCTTCCATGTCTGAGGCCTATCACTACTCTGGGCCCGGACACTTATCCCCGGGGTCGACGGTGGCATCACAGCACTTTGGAGGAGGTCCCCGTGTCGGGCAGCTTTGCACATTGTCGTATTCAGCTGGAGTTGATCACGGCTGCCGACGTCGTCTGGATTCCCTACCTCTTCGAGCATCTGACTGTGGGGTTTGCTGACGGGCATCCTTCCGGTCCGGAGTTCGAGCTTTCCACCCGTCGCCTCACTTTGCAGAGTGTTGGAGGTTAGGTGATGTATCTGGGAGAGCGCGCATTCAGATGCGTCACTGGAGAGATCCGCATCCCGCATTCCCTTTCTTTCACTACTTTCTGGCCGCTGGATTCTCAGCCCTCGGAGATCATGCTCGCCGGGGAGGACGGTCGGATGCTTTCCACAGGCCCCAGTACGAGCGAGGCTTTCAGGACTTGGTGGGTACCTCGTACCATCGGTCCATCTGCGGCCAGCCGCAGATACATCTGCGGCCAAGATCGGGATGTATATGCGGCACGCCGCTTCCAGATCTGTCACTTTCAACTTCCAACTCGCACATATTTCTCGCGATTTTTGCTTGTTCGCAAGGGCTTTTTGTCGATTTTTCAACTTTCCTGCAAAAACTGTTCCGGTAGGATTGATCTACACGCTACAGGTAACACTTTGACCGGTCACTTTTCAATTTCGTCAATGTTTTGCTATACATTTGACTATTTGCATGTTTAGAGATAAAATGTATGCTTTACAATGCTATGTAATGTACTATCATATATACATGCTATGTATTAACTGTGTGGGTCCTATTTTATGTTCATGAGGCGGTCCCACGTATATGTTTGTTCCTTTTTGAAAGAAAATCATGCATTTATGGCATTTTACATGCTTTATTTACACATATGAATGCAAATATGATCTGTTGTGGCCTGAGTTCTTTGAAAAACATGCTCGGATATGCATGGGATGTCCATTTTACAAACGGAACTCTGACGATTTTTTTTTTTTTTTTTTTTTATACCATAACCATGCATCATGTTGCATTAATTATATGACGAGGCTAGAAATTTAGAATATTCATTACATAATTTTAAAAGGGAACTTACCTTCTTTCTCGCCCGTTCTATTCCAGCTATGGATCGTGATGCGCCCAGTAGCTCTTCAGCCTCTCGGACTTCGGGAGTTCGCCATCGTAGGGCTGCACCTGCCCCTATTCCTCCTCGTACCCGTCAGGCTCGTCGCTTGGCGGAGTCTGTCATCCGTCCTGATCACCCGGACGTTGAGGAGGTCGTTCCTCCGGAGGTTGCGGTGGAGGAGCCGTCTTCCAGCACATCGGCTCCCCCCTCTCATCGCGCCTTATCTGGCGCTTCTGTCCAGATACCCGATCTATTGGGTCGGGATCTCAGTCGTCACCCCTCGGCCTCTCTGGTTGCTAATGAGGTATACTCGATTCGGCTTTTCATTTGTTCTCGATTTCTCAATTTCCGGTTCTATCTGGATTGACCCATTGGTGATTTTCACAGGTGCCTGAGTTTACCCAGCCGAGGGGTAATTGGTTCAACATTTACTCTCTCTACGCGGCCCTGCTCAGTGATTACCGGGAGATGGTGGACTCTTGGGGCTTTCGACATTTCTTCACTATCATCCCCCGTCAGTGCCCCTGGGGTTACATGAGGGCCTTATCCGAGCGATGGTTCCACCAAACGCAGTCTCTTCATCTTCTCGACTGCGAGGTCGTGCTGACCCCCTGGGACTGGAGGTACATTACGGGCATAGAGTTCACCGGGTCCCGTGTCCCCCTGGATCTTGATATCACTCCAGTGGAGGTTCGAGCTTTGCTAGGCTTCGCTGCTGATGATCGGGTCTTTAAGGCCCGTAGTATTCGGTCCGGTGCTTTGTCCGTCGATGCTGTTGGGGGTCTATATGCACAGCCTATCCCAGCGGATCAGGGCACTCGCGACATCCTGCTACGGCGCTTGTTCCTGACTATCATGAGGGGTTGTTTCCTAGGGAACAACTCTTCTACCATCCACTTCAGCGTCGTAGGGGCTGTTCGAGATGTAGACCGGATTGGTGACTACGATTGGGGGTCGTTCACTTTTGCTTATTTCCTCCACGGTCTGCGTCTACGCTCAGAGGGACAGACTGATGCGTGGCTCGGTTTCTACCACTTTCTGCTGGTGAGTCCTTTCCTCCTTTCTCTTACTGTATTTCTTTTCATTTCATCTCTTTTCTGTATTTGATAGTGACTCATGCCTTGTCTTGTTTCTATTCACAGTTCTGGGCTTACGAGCGTCTTCCATGTCTGAGGCCTATCACTACTCTGGGCCCGGACACTTATCCCCGGGGTCGACGGTGGCATCACAGCACTTTGGAGGAGGTCCCCGTGTCGGGCAGCTTTGCACATTGTCGTATTCAGCTGGAGTTGATCACGGCTGCCGACGTCGTCTGGATTCCCTACCTCTCCGAGCATCTGACTGTGGGGTTTGCTGACGGGCATCCTTCCGGTCCGGAGTTCGAGCTTTCCACCCGTCGCCTCACTTTGCAGAGTGTTGGAGGTTGGGTGATGTATCTGGGAGAGCGCGCATTCAGATGCGTCACTGGAGAGATCCGCATCCCGCATTCCCTTTCTTTCACTACTTTCTGGCCGCTGGATTCTCAGCCCTCGGAGATCATGCTCGCCGGGGAGGACGGTCGGATGCTTTCCACAGGCCCCAGTACGAGCGAGGCTTTCAGGACTTGGTGGGTACCTCGTACCATCGGTCCATCTGCGGCCAGCCGCAGATACATCTGCGGCCAAGATCGGGATGTATATGCGGCACGCCGCTTCCAGATCTGTCACTTTCAACTTCCAACTCGCACATATTTCTCGCGATTTTTGCTTGTTCGCAAGGGCTTTTTCTCGATTTTTCAACTTTCCTGCAAAAACTGTTCCGGTAGGATTGATCTACACGCTACAGGTAACACTTTGACCGGTCACTTTTCAATTTCGTCAATGTTTGGCTATACATTTGACTATTTGCATGTTTAGAGATAAAATGTATGCTTTACAATGCTATGTAATGTACTATCATATATACATGCTATGTATTAACTGTGTGGGTCCTATTTTATGTTCATGAGGCGGTCCCACGTATATGTTTGTTCCTTTTTGAAAGAAAATCATGCATTTATGGCATTTTACATGCTTTATTTACACATATGAATGCAAATATGATCTGTTGTGGCCTGAGTTCTTTGAAAAACATGCTCGGATATGCATGGGATGTCCATTTTACAAACGGAACTCTGCTGATTTTTTTTTTTTTTTTATACCATAACCATGCATCATGTTGCATTAATTATATGACGAGGCTAGAAATTTAGAATATTCATTACATAATTTTAAAAGGGAACTTACCTTCTTTCTCGCCCGTTCTATTCCAGCTATGGATCGTGATGCGCCCAGTAGCTCTTCCGCCTCTCGGACTTCGGGAGTTCGCCGTCGTAGGGTTGCACCTGCCCCTATTCCTCCTCGTACCCGTCAGGCTCGTCGCTTGGCGGAGTCTGTCATCCGTCCTGATCACCCGGACGTTGAGGAGGTCGTTCCTCCGGAGGTTGCGGTGGAGGAGCCGTCTTCCAGCACATCGGCTCCCCCCTCTCATCGCGCCTTATCTGGCGCTTCTGTCCAGATACCCGATCTATTGGGTCGGGATCTCAGTCGTCACCCCTCGGCCTCTCTGGTTGCTAATGAGGTATACTCGATTCGGCTTTTCATTTGTTCTCGATTTCTCAATTTCCGGTTCTATCTGGATTGACCCATTGGTGATTTTCACAGGTGCCTGAGTTTACCCAGCCGAGGGGTAATTGGTTCAACATTTACTCTCTCTACGCGGCCCTGCTCAGTGATTACCGGGAGATGGTGGACTCTTGGGGCTTTCGACATTTCTTCACTATCATCCCCCGTCAGTGCCCCTGGGGTTACATGAGGGCCTTATCCGAGCGATGGTTCCACCAAACGCAGTCTCTTCATCTTCTCGACTGCGAGGTCGTGCTGACCCCCTGGGACTGGAGGTACATTACGGGCATAGAGTTCACCGGGTCCCGTGTCCCCCTGGATCTTGATATCACTCCAGTGGAGGTTCGAGCTTTGCTAGGCTTCGCTGCTGATGATCGGGTCTTTAAGGCCCGTAGTATTCGGTCCGGTGCTTTGGCTGTCGATGCTGTTGGGGGTCTATATGCACAGCCTATCCCAGCGGATCAGGGCACTCGCGACATCCTGCTACGGCGCTTGTTCCTGACTATCATGAGGGGTTGTTTCCTAGGGAACAACTCTTCTACCATCCACTTCAGCGTCGTAGGGGCTGTTCGAGATGTAGACCGGATTGGTGACTACGATTGGGGGTCGTTCACTTTTGCTTATTTCCTCCACGGTCTGCGTCTACGCTCAGAGGGACAGACTGATGCGTGGCTCGGTTTCTACCACTTTCTGCTGGTGAGTCCTTTCCTCCTTTCTCTTACTGTATTTCTTTTCATTTCATCTCTTTTCTGTATTTGATAGTGACTCATGCCTTGTCTTGTTTCTATTCACAGTTCTGGGCTTACGAGCGTCTTCCATGTCTGAGGCCTATCACTACTCTGGGCCCGGACACTTATCCCCGGGGTCGACGGTGGCATCACAGCACTTTGGAGGAGGTCCCCGTGTCGGGCAGCTTTGCACATTGTCGTATTCAGCTGGAGTTGATCACGGCTGCCGACGTCGTCTGGATTCCCTACCTCTCCGAGCATCTGACTGTGGGGTTTGCTGACGGGCATCCTTCCGGTCCGGAGTTCGAGCTTTCCACCCGTCGCCTCACTTTGCAGAGTGTTGGAGGTTGGGTGATGTATCTGGGAGAGCGCGCATTCAGATGCGTCACTGGAGAGATCCGCATCCCGCATTCCCTTTCTTTCACTACTTTCTGGCCGCTGGATTCTCAGCCCTCGGAGATCATGCTCGCCGGGGAGGACGGTCGGATGCTTTCCACAGGCCCCAGTACGAGCGAGGCTTTCAGGACTTGGTGGGTACCTCGTACCATCGGTCCATCTGCGGCCAGCCGCAGATACATCTGCGGCCAAGATCGGGATGTATATGCGGCACGCCGCTTCCAGATCTGTCACTTTCAACTTCCAACTCGCACATATTTCTCGCGATTTTTGCTTGTTCGCAAGGGCTTTTTCTCGATTTTTCAACTTTCCTGCAAAAACTGTTCCGGTAGGATTGATCTACACGCTACAGGTAACACTTTGACCGGTCACTTTTCAATTTCGTCAATGTTTGGCTATACATTTGACTATTTGCATGTTTAGAGATAAAATGTATGCTTTACAATGCTATGTAATGTACTATCATATATACATGCTATGTATTAACTGTGTGGGTCCTATTTTATGTTCATGAGGCGGTCCCACGTATATGTTTGTTCCTTTTTGAAAGAAAATCATGCATTTATGGCATTTTACATGCTTTATTTACACATATGAATGCAAATATGATCTGTTGTGGCCTGAGTTCTTTGAAAAACATGCTCGGATATGCATGGGATGTCCATTTTACAAACGGAACTCTGCCGATTTTTTTTTTTTTTTTTATACCATAACCATGCATCATGTTGCATTAATTATATGACGAGGCTAGAAATTTAGAATATTCATTACATAATTTTAAAAGGGAACTTACCTTCTTTCTCGCCCGTTCTATTCCAGCTATGGATCGTGATGCGCCCAGTAGCTCTTCCGCCTCTCGGACTTCGGGAGTTCGCCGTCGTAGGGTTGCACCTGCCCCTATTCCTCCTCGTACCCGTCAGGCTCGTCGCTTGGCGGAGTCTGTCATCCGTCCTGATCACCCGGACGTTGAGGAGGTCGTTCCTCCGGAGGTTGCGGTGGAGGAGCCGTCTTCCAGCACATCGGCTCCCCCCTCTCATCGCGCCTTATCTGGCGCTTCTGTCCAGATACCCGATCTATTGGGTCGGGATCTCAGTCGTCACCCCTCGGCCTCTCTGGTTGCTAATGAGGTATACTCGATTCGGCTTTTCATTTGTTCTCGATTTCTCAATTTCCGGTTCTATCTGGATTGACCCATTGGTGATTTTCACAGGTGCCTGAGTTTACCCAGCCGAGGGGTAATTGGTTCAACATTTACTCTCTCTACGCGGCCCTGCTCAGTGATTACCGGGAGATGGTGGACTCTTGGGGCTTTCGACATTTCTTCACTATCATCCCCCGTCAGTGCCCCTGGGGTTACATGAGGGCCTTATCCGAGCGATGGTTCCACCAAACGCAGTCTCTTCATCTTCTCGACTGCGAGGTCGTGCTGACCCCCTGGGACTGGAGGTACATTACGGGCATAGAGTTCACCGGGTCCCGTGTCCCCCTGGATCTTGATATCACTCCAGTGGAGGTTCGAGCTTTGCTAGGCTTCGCTGCTGATGATCGGGTCTTTAAGGCCCGTAGTATTCGGTCCGGTGCTTTGTCCGTCGATGCTGTTGGGGGTCTATATGCACAGCCTATCCCAGCGGATCAGGGCACTCGCGACATCCTGCTACGGCGCTTGTTCCTGACTATCATGAGGGGTTGTTTCCTAGGGAACAACTCTTCTACCATCCACTTCAGCGTCGTAGGGGCTGTTCGAGATGTAGACCGGATTGGTGACTACGATTGGGGGTCGTTCACTTTTGCTTATTTCCTCCACGGTCTGCGTCTACGCTCAGAGGGACAGACTGATGCGTGGCTCGGTTTCTACCACTTTCTGCTGGTGAGTCCTTTCCTCCTTTCTCTTACTGTATTTCTTTTCATTTCATCTCTTTTCTGTATTTGATAGTGACTCATGCCTTGTCTTGTTTCTATTCACAGTTCTGGGCTTACGAGCGTCTTCCATGTCTGAGGCCTATCACTACTCTGGGCCCGGACACTTATCCCCGGGGTCGACGGTGGCATCACAGCACTTTGGAGGAGGTCCCCGTGTCGGGCAGCTTTGCACATTGTCGTATTCAGCTGGAGTTTGATCACGGCTGCCGACGTCGTCTGGATTCCCTACCTCTCCGAGCATCTGACTGTGGGGTTTGCTGACGGGCATCCTTCCGGTCCGGAGTTCGAGCTTTCCACCCGTCGCCTCACTTTGCAGAGTGTTGGAGGTTGGGTGATGTATCTGGGAGAGCGCGCATTCAGATGCGTCACTGGAGAGATCCGCATCCCGCATTCCCTTTCTTTCACTACTTTCTGGCCGCTGGATTCTCAGCCCTCGGAGATCATGCTCGCCGGGGAGGACGGTCGGATGCTTTCCACAGGCCCCAGTACGAGCGAGGCTTTCAGGACTTGGTGGGTACCTCGTACCATCGGTCCATCTGCGGCCAGCCGCAGATACATCTGCGGCCAAGATCGGGATGTATATGCGGCACGCCGCTTCCAGATCTGTCACTTTCAACTTCCAACTCGCACATATTTCTCGCGATTTTTGCTTGTTCGCAAGGGCTTTTTCTCGATTTTTCAACTTTCCTGCAAAAAACTGTTCCGGTAGGATTGATCTACACGCTACAGGTAACACTTTGACCGGTCACTTTTCAATTTCGTCAATGTTTGGCTATACATTTGACTATTTGCATGTTTAGAGATAAAATGTATGCTTTACAATGCTATGTAATGTACTATCATATATACATGCTATGTATTAACTGTGTGGGTCCTATTTTATGTTCATGAGGCGGTCCCACGTATATGTTTGTTCCTTTTTGAAAGAAAATCATGCATTTATGGCATTTTACATGCTTTATTTACACATATGAATGCAAATATGATCTGTTGTGGCCTGAGTTCTTTGAAAAACATGCTCGGATATGCATGGGATGTCCATTTTACAAACGGAACTCTGCCGATTTTTTTTTTTTTTTTTTTTTATACCATAACCATGCATCATGTTGCATTAATTATATGACGAGGCTAGAAATTTAGAATATTCATTACATAATTTTAAAAGGGAACTTACCTTCTTTCTCGCCCGTTCTATTCCAGCTATGGATCGTGATGCGCCCAGTAGCTCTTCCGCCTCTCGGACTTCGGGAGTTCGCCGTCGTAGGGTTGCACCTGCCCCTATTCCTCCTCGTACCCGTCAGGCTCGTCGCTTGGCGGAGTCTGTCATCCGTCCTGATCACCCGGACGTTGAGGAGGTCGTTCCTCCGGAGGTTGCGGTGGAGGAGCCGTCTTCCAGCACATCGGCTCCCCCCTCTCATCGCGCCTTATCTGGCGCTTCTGTCCAGATACCCGATCTATTGGGTCGGGATCTCAGTCGTCACCCCTCGGCATCTCTGGTTGCTAATGAGGTATACTCGATTCGGCTTTTCATTTGTTCTCGATTTCTCAATTTCCGGTTCTATCTGGATTGACCCATTGGTGATTTTCACAGGTGCCTGAGTTTACCCAGCCGAGGGGTAATTGGTTCAACATTTACTCTCTCTACGCGGCCCTGCTCAGTGATTACCGGGAGATGGTGGACTTTTGGGGCTTTCGACATTTCTTCACTATCATCCCCCGTCAGTGCCCCTGGGGTTACATGAGGGCCTTATCCGAGCGATGGTTCCACCATACGCAGTCTCTTCATCTTCTCGACTGCGAGGTCGTGCTGACCCCCTGGGACTGGAGGTACATTACGGGCATAGAGTTCACCGGGTCCCGTGTCCCCCTGGATCTTGATATCACTCCAGTGGAGGTTCGAGCTTTGCTAGGCTTCGCTGCTGATGATCGGGTCTTTAAGGCCCGTAGTATTCGGTCCGGTGCTTTGGCCGTCGATGCTGTTGGGGGTCTATATGCACAGCCTATCCCAGCGGATCAGGGCACTCGCGACATCCTGCTACGGCGCTTGTTCCTGACTATCATGAGGAGTTGTTTCCTAGGGAACAACTCTTCTACCATCCACTTCAGCATCGTAGGGGCTGTTCGAGATGTAGACCGGATTGGTGACTACGATTGGGGGCCGTTCACTTTTGCTTATTTCCTCCACGGTCTGCGTCTACGCTCAGAGGGACAGACTGATGCGTGGCTCGGTTTCTACAACTTTCTGCTGGTGAGTCCTTTCCTCCTTTCTCTTATTGTATTTCTTTTCATTTCATCTCTTTTCTGTATTTGATAGTGACTCATGCCTTGTCTTGTTTCTATTCACAGTTCTGGGCTTACGAGCGTCTTCCATGTCTGAGGCCTATCACTACTCTGGGCCCGGACACTTATCACCGGGGTCGACGGTGGCATCACAGCACTTTGGAGGAGGTCCCCGCGTCGGGCAGCTTTGCACATTGTCGTATTCAGCTGGAGTTGATCACGGCTGCCGACGTCGTCTGGATTCCCTACCTCTCCGAGCATCTGACTGTGGGGTTTGCTGACGGGCATCCTTCCGGTCCGGAGTTCGAGCTTTCCACCCGTCGCCTCACTTTGCAGAATGTTGGAGGTTGGGTGATGTATCTGGGAGAGCGCGCATTCAGATGCGTCACTGGAGAGATCCGCATCCCGCATTCCCTTTCTTTCACTACTTTCTGGCCGCTGGATTCTCAGCCCTCGGAGATCATGCTCGCCGGGGAGGACGGTCGGATGCTTTCCACAGGCCCCAGTACGAGCGAGGCTTTCAGGACTTGGTGGGTACCTCGTACCATCGGTCCCCAGACCCGGGCTACCTTCTTCCTCGGGGATATGGTCCCCGGCTCGGTGATGATGACTGACTGGGCAGCCTGCGTTCGGAGTCCCACCCACACTGAGCAGATAGACACTTTGACCCGCCAGGTGGAGCAGTTGTCGCTATTTCTTCGGGTGTTAGGCCGGACCCCGGAGGAGGCTTACGCCTACGATCCTGACGGTGCGGGCTATGATGCAGGCCCGAGCTCATCTGATGCCACCGCTCGGCCATACATCCCCGACATGAACTTTGGGCCTTCGACTTCGACGACCCGGGGGGATCAGTTCGAGGACCCCGATTTCATCGATGAGATTGACTTTATCTAGATCAGGATAGGATAGGGCTTTTGTACCTGTACCTGTTTAGATTTATTTTTCATTTCATGCACTATGTACTGAACTCATTTATTTATTTATGCACAGTTCTTTATCTTTTATCTCCATGAAATTCATTTGCTTTATTATTGTCTATACGATGCATGCTTTTTATTCATGGATAGAAAATGACCCCTGTATAGTCTTTTTGATACTAATTTTTTCACAGATGACGTCCTCAGATGTCGTGGTATGCTTGGATTCCATTCCTCCTACAGGGTTGGTTGGCAGCCTCCTCCGTTGGTTAGACAGTTTATCGCCGGCCGACAGGGTCATCGCGGATGGTCTTTTGGGACACTCTCGGTCCTTATTAACCTTTCAAGTGCCAGCGGGCTTCGTGGATGGTATTTTGAGATATTGGGCCCCTGCTCGTCAAGTGTTCAGGCTAGGAACAGTAAAGCTGACCCCCACCCTCGAGGAGTATGGTCGATTCACCGGTTTGCCTTTGGATAAACCTTGTGCCAGGATCACGTCTGGTCCCATGCGCCGTCAGTTCTTGACTTTTACTGGGTTGCGGAGGGTGGTTCTGCTATCGGCGATCACATCAGATCACCTGATTCCTCTTCATTTTTTGATTGACCGATTCGGCTCACCTAACAGTTTTTGCCACTTCTCTGGGGATTTTTCTGTATCGGAGGAGCGCTGGGGCGTTTTGAGGCTAGACGTTTTGATGGCCTGTATCCTCTCAGTTCTGTACTTGCCCGCGGGACCTGATCATTTGGACATGCGGGTGGTCGCGGCCGTTAGGGCCCTTCAGGAGGATCACACCATTCTTCCCATGATATTGGCGGATACTTACATGTCAGCATCATACTGTCAGTCCTTTCCAGGCAGAGTATTCCGAGGGAGCTCGACTTTGTTGTATGTGTGGTTCATGAGTCATCTTAGTCCCATCGGCCACTTCCGTCGCCAAGGGTTTTGCTTCAGTCATGACATAACCACGCAGTTTTCATTTCGTCCTGCGAGCTGTACTGATGCGGCCTCCTGGATAGCATTTCTGTCGGTTATTGAGGATCCTTTTCATCTCCTGATCTATTCGGGTTATTGCTCCTTTAGGAGCTTCTTGACTCATGTGCCCGACCTGGATTTCATTCCCATTGCTGGTTTGAGGGGCGTGACGACTTATCATCCCCTGGCGGTCATGGGGCAGTTTGATCAGACACAGGATTTCCACCTCTTCACGGGTGCGGCCGACTACCGATTCCCTATATCATCCCAGACAGAGAGAGATCTACTGCGGGTATATGATCTTTGGCCTCGTAGGATCCTGGCCGAGTATAATGATAGTTTCCCCATCCAGACATTCGCTTATGTGCAATGGTTGCGCGGAGATGCGGATGTGGTTGGTGTGAGTCAGATCGGGACTTTTGATGACTCTGGAGTGACCTGCCCAGATGATGCCATATATCGTTCGATCTCAGCCGATTCTCCCCTTAGTCAGGACACTGAACATAGCCGGATCCGACTGTCCTTGATTGCTATTGAATCTGAGAGGGATGCCGCCATTGCTGAGAGAGATGCTGCTATTCTAGCCAGAGATGTGGCCATAGCTGACAGAGATGCCATTGTAGTCCAGACCAGGGCAGTTGTAGATGCTCATTTTGGGACTGTCAGCCGAGCCATTGCTTTACTGGATCGTATTGATATGATGGGGCAGCAGATTGCAGGAGATGCTGATGCTTCAGATTTATCCACCACCTTGACCATCCTGCTTCAGCTAGTTTCAGATTTGTAGATTATTTTATTTCCTGCATAGACTATGTTAGTTCCATCAGTTATCGAAAAGCAATCTTGTAATAAAATGACTTATATATATAGACATGCATTTAAATTTAGTCAGTTTCCCTTTTGTCGTATCATTGCCTTTCATTGGATCCCCATTTTATCCAGCTGACCCTGATTTTGACATTTCGCCTTCTTTCTCTTCTCAAGTCTTGATGGAGATTTGACAGATATTGCCGCACGCCTTTTGATTTCATCAGATTGAATCTCAGATTTTTGGATAACTGTTTGGTTGGATCAGGGTTATGTCCTTTGGGATGAAGCTGGTTAGGCAGTTGGTTTCGGGAAGGTTTTGAGGGTGTAGGAGGGTTTTATCTGGCTATCGAAAATTGGATTTGGTTAGGGAAAGGATTATATTTTTTTTTTTTGGATCGGACCGCGCCCTGATGGCTGCCTACGTACCCCCACAAGTTGGGAGATCAGGTCCTACGTAGTTCGCTCTCAAGGAAAAAGGACCTGATGATTCAAGCGTAGAACCGCTTCACCGAGTCAGAATTGAGGGGTTGTGGAAATACCTCACCATCCATTTCTTGTAATATGAGGGCACCTCCGGATAACACTTTCTTAATCACAAACGGCCCCTCCCAGTTTGGGGCGAACTTTCCCTTGGCTTCGTCTTGACAAGGCATGACTCTTTTCAACACCAAATCATTTTCTTTGAACTTCCGAGGTCTTATCCTTTTGTCATATGATCGAGAGATCCTTTGTTGATATAACTGACCGTGCCAAACGGCAGCCACCCTTCTTTCATCAATTAGGGCCAATTGGTCGTATCGATTTTGCATCCAATCCTCCTCACTTATCTGAGCATCGATCATTACTCTGAGGGATGCCATCTCAACCTCAACTGGTAGAACAGCCTCCATTCCATACACCAAAGCGTAAGGGGTTGCCCCTGTAGAAGTACGCGTTGATGTTCGGTATGCCAGCAGGGTGAGGGGTAACAGATCCGGCCATCCCCGATGGTTAGCAGACATTTTTGCCATGATCTTCTTGATGTTCTTATTTGCAGCCTCCACTGCCCCATTCATCTTAGGACGGTAAATGACGGAATTGAGGTGCTTGATTTTGAACTGGTCACACAGTCCCTTCATGAGGGCGTTGTTTAAATTCTTGGCATTGTCAGAGACCAGAACCTCAGGCTGCCCGTATCGACAAATGACATTATTCCTGATGAACCCGACGATGACCTCCTGAGTTACTCTGGGGAAAGAAGCTGCTTCTACCCATTTGGTGAAGTAATCGATCATGACGAAAATGAATCGGTGCCCGTTGCTTGCCTTGGGCTCTATCGGTCCGATTACATCCATTCCCCACATTGAAAATGGCCACGGGGAGGTCATACAGTGCAGTTCATTGGGAGGCGTATGGATCACATTACCGTGCGCCTGACATTGATAACACCATTTGACATGATCATCGCAATCGGCTTTCAGCGTTAACCAATAATGTCCTGTCCTCAAGATCTTTTTGGCCAACACCGGTCCACTCATGTGTGGCCCACACACCCCGCCATGGATTTCATTCATAATCCTTTGGGATTGCGTTTCATCTACGCATTGCAACAGTCCCAACCCAGCATCCCTTTTGTAAAGTGAATCCCCACTCAGGTAAAACTTCATCGCCATCTTTTGAATTCTCATTCTCTCAGTCCGATTTGCCTGGTCGGGAATGGACCTATCTTTCAGATATTCCCTTATGTCGTGATACCAAGGCTGCTTTGGTAGAACCACCTCGCCTGATAATACTGCCACATGCTGCTCGTATGCCGGGGTATTCTGTACTGATATCTCAACCTGTGGAACGTCCTTGCTCTTGATTACGTGGATTAAGGAAGCCAGAGTTGCCAATGCATCGGCAAAATCGTTCCGTCCCCGGGGAATATGGCGGAAAGCAATATCTTCGAACTCTTGCATCAGCTGGGTAACACAACGATGGTATGGAAGTAACCGAAGCTCCTTAGTGTTGTATATCCCGATTGCCTGTCTGATTACCAATTCTGAATCCCCGAACACCGCTAGTCTCTTCACTCCCATGTCACGGGCCAAGCGGAGTCCTAAGATACACCCCTCGTATTCAGCAGTGTTGTTCGAATTGCTGAAACGAAGTTTAGTGGCCACGGGGTATTGTTCTCCGGTGATAGAGACTAGGACCGCTCCGGCTCCTGCCCCCTCGGCATTCATGGCACCATCAAAATACAGCTTCCAGAATTGTCCCTCGTCATCACATTTTTCGTGCGATACCCAAAATATATCCTCGCCCGGAAGAGGAGTTTCTAACGGCTCTATCCCTCCTGACGAGGTTTCTGCCAACTGATCTGCAATTCCCTGCCCTTTCACGGCCTTTTGGGTCACGTACACCATGTCAAACTGTTGTAATATTAACTGCCATCTGGACAATCGACAATTCAGCATGGGCCTTTCAAAAATATATTTCAGGGGATCCATTCTTGATATCAGGTATGTCGTATGCCCATGGAGGTAGTGCTGTAATCTCCCTGCAGCCCAGGTTAGAGCACAACAGGTCTTCTCGATGGGAGTGTAATTCTGCTCACATTGGCTAAATCTTTTGCTGAGGTAATAGATCCCATCCCTCGGGGGTACCAGCACTGGTGCTTCAGTCAATTGCTTTTTAATGGTCTGAAAAGCCTTCTGACATTGCTCATTCCATTCTTGGGAAACCCCTTTTCTTAACAGTTTGAAAATGGGCTCACATGTAGTCGTCAAGTGGGATATAAAACGGCTGATAAAGTTTATGCTTCCGAGGAATCCTCTTATCTCCTTCTCTGTGTGAGGCGCCGGCATATCCACAATGGCCTTAATCTTTGCTGGGTCCAACTCAATGCCCCGATCACTAACCAGGAAACCCAAGAGCTTACCCGACTGCACTCCGAAAGCACACTTGGCTGGATTGAGTTTCAAATTATACTTTCTGAGCCGATCGAACAGCTTTTTGAGATGGGCTACATGATCAGATTCTTCCCTCGACTTTACAATAATGTCATCCACGTAGACCTCTATCTCCTTATGCATCATATCGTGGAATAAGGCCATCATGGCTCTTTGATAAGTGGCCCCCGCGTTTGTGAGGCTAAAAGCCAATCGTTTATAGCAGAAAGTGCCCCAAGGGGTGATGAATGCGGTCTTTTCCCGATCTTCCTCTGCCACCATTATCTGATGATACCCCGCGAAGCAATCCACAAAAGAGTACATTTCGTACTGGGCTGTGTTATCTACCAGGATGTGTATGAAGGGCACCGAGAAGTTATCCTTGAGACTGGCCTTGTTTAGATCTCTGTAGTCTACACATACCCTTACTTTTCCTCCAGGCTTAGCCACTGGGACTACATTGGACAGCCATTCCGGATAAGTAGACACCATAATGATTCCCGCCCTGAACTGCTTGATGATTTATTCCTTTACTTTTAGGCTCCACTCCGGTTTCAACTTTCTTAATTTTTGTTTGACAGGCCGGAAACCCTCCTTGATGGGTAATCAGTGTACCACAATGTCGGTGGACAATCCGATCATATCCTCATGAGACCAGGCAAAGACATCCTCATATTGTTTTAGCAACTCAGTCACTTCGGCTTTTTGGCTGGGGGTAAGCTCTGTCCCTATCTTGAGTTCTTTTGGCTTGTCAGGGGTTCCAATATCAATGGTGATGGTTTGGTCCAAGTTGGGTTTGGGTTTATCCTCGACCCATCCTTTGATCTCGTCAGGCGCATCGTCGTAATCTGTCTCGTCTTGTTCAATGCCCATTAAATCGAAATCCAGCTCAATGTCAAAATCATAATCGTCATTCAAATTTGAAAGACCATTTGTTAGGCAAGGATTACTCAAATTGGTACACCTGACATGAAACAAAATACTTGTCATATATAAATCATTTTTCACGACGATCGCATTTTCAAAATAACACGAAGAAACGACATAATTATGCAGAAATAAAACAACAACAAAAATAAAACTTCTTCATTCCCCCATCCCCTGGGGTCCACTACCCTGACGTCGGGTTTTACCCTTTTTTGGATATTACTGGCTTCATGGTCCAGTTGTCGACAGTCAGGTCATATGAAATGCGCTGGATGAAAGGGGGCTTTACATCGGACACTTCCCCGATAATTACGGCTACGTCGCCTGAGTCCTCCCTCCTATTCTCTTCAGGAATGATCAGCCCTGCCCAATCGATGACAGGCACAACTTGTTGGGCCTCGGGTGGGGCGATAATATTCGTCCCCTTCCCAGTGCCTGTTGATTGTTCGGGGATGTAGCATTTGGTTTCAAACTCCTTTGCGACCTCCTGCAGGAAACTTTCCCTCCGGGCCGACTCATTACGTGCGGGGGTTAACTCTTCATTCCCTGCCCCAATCACAGGCTCGCTGATCCCCTGCTCATTGTCGACTTTGGTCACTGGACTGCCAGCTAGTCGAATCGGAGCTGCACCCCGACGGTGTCTCCGTGCTGCGTCCTCATGGTATCCCAGCCCTGCTTTGCCTATCTGCTGTGGTAGATGAATGGGCTCGGTGATTCCCTGACTGCTCCTTCCTAACCCCTGCCCAGGCTGGAAGTTCATTTTTATCATTTCCTTTGCCACAAAGGTAAGTTCGGGAGAGACCCTTGGTTTCACAATTGGAGCTCCCAGGCCCTTATAGTGGGGAGTGCTAATCTCCAGTGCTTGAAAGCTGGCAGGTGCTGCCGACTCATCCACATTGATCACTGGCAAGTCACTCCTAGGAGGAGAAGGGTCATCACATTCGGCCGAGATTGTTACCAGATTCCCATCGATGATTAGCTTGATTTGTTGGTGGAGCGTGGAGGGAACAGCCCCGGCCATGTGTATCCATGGCCTCCCTAACAGCAGGTTGTAGCTGGCCGCGATGTCAAGAACTTGGAAAGAGATGTCAAAAGTACAGGGCCCTATCTCCACCGACAACTCTATTTCTCCAATGGTATCCCTCCGGGATCCGTCAAAAGCCCGGACCACCACATGACTGGTCCGTAGGCGCTTGGAACTGATGTTCATTTTCTTTAGTGTACTGAGAGGACATATATTCAATGTCGATCCCCCATCGATCAGCACCCCATTCATGACATATCCTGAAGAGATTACCGCAATGTGTAGCGGTTTTCGGTGCCCCCTCCCCTCCTTGGGAATGTCGTCATCTGCAAAGGATATTGCGTCGCTTTCCAATAGGTGGCCCACCAGCTGGCCGAAAACCTCCTCACTAATTTCTTTGGGCACGTATGCCTCCTCCAGAACCTTCGTCAGGGTTTTGCAATGCTCACTGGATGACAACACCAAGTCCATGACTGATGTTAGGGTTGACTCCTCATTTAAAATCTGGATCCCTCTTGTTTCTGGGTGATCCATCCGTTTCAAAAATTCTATGGCCCTTTCCTCGGAAACCTCTTTATTTTTTCTCTTTTGGCTCTCAAGGACTCGCCCGGGAAGATATAAGGGGTTCCCCTTTGTCGTCACCGAAGCACAGCTGGCCGCTTCCTCTGGTATTCCCCCATAATTCCAAGGTACAGTCTTTAGACTACTGATAGGGAGTTGCGGCCTTGCCGCAAGGATGATGGGCCTTGGAGCCGTCAACTTGACTGGTCCCTCCGTGCTATTCGTACTTACCCCTATCAACCTGATGGGCGTTTCCCGCGCACTCCCATGATCATGTATCACGTTGATCATTTCCTCAATTTTCTGCACATAGTTCAACCTTGGCGGCCCCCCAGCCTCACTTGCCTCCGTCACATTGACTCCCCCTCCATCATGTCTTGGCAGGGGATTTGCCTTAACATTCGGGGAGTTTGGTTGTTCCACCACAATTTCCCCATTGTCGATCATGTTTTGAATTATATGTTTCAATGTCCAACAATCTTGTGTATCATGACCCGGGGAACCCGAGTGGTAGGCGCACCGTTTGCTTGGGTCAAATCTCCTTCCCTTCGGGTCACTTGGGGGAGCCAAATTGATTATCTTCTTTTGGGCCATCAATACCGCCAAAATCTGCTCGAGAGGTTCCCCGAGTGGGGTGAATACTCGATTTTGCGAGGCCTCATATCTTCTTCGCCCCTCTGCCCTTTGATCTGTGAAGTTTGGCTGTCGGGAGGGCCCTACCCTTTGCACCTGTACTGGAAGATGGCTTTCTGTTTTTCTGGATGACCCATGTAGGATGAGGGAGACATCTTCTTCCTTCTTCTTTTGGACCCTCCGGGAAGTGCTGCCATAGTTTCCATTCTGTATTTGCTCGGCAGCCGTTTCTAAAGCAGTAAAATCCCGGATTTTACCCGATTTCAACCCCATATCTACCATCTCTCCATGTTTAATCATTTCGGCGAAGGGTCTTCCAATCCCCGAGATAACTCGTTCATAATACGGTGCCTCTTGAATGTCTACAAAAGTCATCACCATCTCCGACTCGGTCATCGGGGGGGTCACCTGTGCGGCCATGCCCCTCCATCGTTGCGCATATTCCCTGAAGGATTCCCTAGGTTGTTTCTTAACCTTTGTCATTTGATACCTGTCAGGGGCCATCTGGGCCTGAAAGCTGTATTGGGTTAAGAAGGTTTGGGCCAATTCCTCCCAGTTGTGGATTCGGGCGTTGTCAAGGCGGGCATACCAGATCCTCGCCTCCCCTGTTAAGCTTTTCTGGAACAGTTGCATTCTCAACCCTTCGTCCTCGGCATAAGACCCGAGTTCTCCAATGTATATTTTCAAGTGGGTGTAGGGATCCCCCTTCCCGTTGTATTTTTCAAACTCAGGGATTTTGAATTTCTCCGGGTATCTGGCTCCGGGGAAGATACATAAATCTGAATAGTTAACCCTGCCGAGGGACCCTATACCCTTCATAGATTGGATGGTCTCTTCCATTTGTCTCATTTTCTTCCGCAAGTCATCTGTATCTCCCTCCTCCGGGATAGTAATCACTGTTTTGTTTGGTACGGGAATGGCCTTTGGGACGACCGGTTCGCCCTTAGGTGGATCCTCCTTAGGTAGTTCCTGCCTGGGTATCAACTGCTCTCTTAGCATTATGGCCATTTCTAACATCTGCTTATTAAAGTCGTCAAATTCCTCCCTAGATATGGCACCGGAATTGGTAGATGGAATATCCGCCATTTCAGATATGGAGTTTTGGGCCTTTTTAGACTGCGAACGGGTTTGAGGAACAATCCTACAGAAACCAAGGTTCGAAGTTTAGTTGTGGGGAATAAAAATGCGGATGCATGCTAAAGCTGTAATTTTTGTGTTTTTGGGGTTTTTTAATCTTTTCCCTGCAAAACAGAAAGTTAGTATTCCTCTAATGCAATGACAAATGCTAAACATGTCTTTATTAAGCTCCCCAACTGTTCCCTGCAAAACATAGAGGTTAGTAATTTCTCTCGGCAAAAGGAAAGCGAATATGAATAATATCATGACATTTATGCGTGAAATGTAAACAACGTATGAAGAGACTTTTCCTGCGTAGGGTTAATCTGCGGCTGACCTATCCTAGGGTTACTCTCACGGGCTTTTCGGCATGAAGGTCCCCAAATCTTCGCAATCTACTCGTCTGAGCCCTTTCGATTGGAGCGGATTTGGGTGGTGCGTTTCCTGAGTCATCTCCGGGGAGAAGCCCCTTCGAGTCCAGTAATAAGCAACCGACGGGCTCGCCTCAAGAGGAGGTACTCTCTCAGCATACATTCACATTCATCGTCCTCACCGCATGCAAATGATTACTTGAAAGTAAAGCAATTTCATTCAATCATTCATTTATTGGACAGAACACACATTCACACAACAAAACGTTCAAAAGATCACAATATCGCACACACACACATATTCATGAGTTTTAAAGGATAAGAAAGCATCAAGATTTGAAAGCGGCTTAAGCCCTCTACTTATTCCCCAGCAGAGTCGCCATCTGTCGACGCCGGTTTTTTCCCTTCGCGGGTCCTTTTATTCTTTTCCAATTTTATCCTTCTTGATTAAATGATTTTTGGAAAAGGTCGACATTAATGTCGACGGGGTTTTGAAAGATCGCTTTTTATGATGAGCCAATTAATCAGAGTCGCCAGTTGGTATATTTGAAATGGATGTACCAACTCATCCGAGTTTTCGTTTTTTATAAATCGCTGGCTCATATGTGACTCCGAATTAATTAGTCTGCGAATCGAGATTCATAGAGTTTCGGGGGCTTGCTTAAGTGAGGGGAAGGGGTTAGGCACCCCTCGACTTCCGTGAAATACGGTTACCACAATCTTGATGCTGTCCTATCCTTTAATTCATGAAATGTGTATATGTGCGGGTATGTGTGGGTGTGTGTGCTTATATGAATGTTGTGGTGAGTTTGTATGAAAGAATCATTTGGATTTTTAGGGAAAGTTGTGTTTTAATTTGAAAATGTTTCAGAACGTCGTTTCTATTAACACGAGAAAGCTCCCTCCATTCATGCGAAAGGTTTGATTTTACTATCAGAACTATAAGGTTTTTATTAGGCGTCGTCTTGATAAAACGTGAGTTTTTTCTTAAACCTTAACCAAAATAGGAATCGAGATTTATACGTTGATTTCATAAATGATGGGCAATTTCTATGATTTCTTTCGCCCTATGCATCAAGATTTAATAAAACATTTAATTTCTTTTATAAAACCCATTTTTTTGACATTTGAAAACAACCTCTTTTTTTTTTATGCTTCCCCGTAGGATAGGAATCGACTTTCGTTAGCATTTCCAAATTTTTAGCCTCGTGATGCTAATATCCTACTTTGATTGATTTTAGAAAAGATCTTTATCATTTAATCTTTTGAAATTCTTTTGGCGTCTCAAAATCTAATCAAGCATAAACATGCGTCGGGGCTATCCATGGGCATGTAAGCCATCAAAATATCCCCGAACGCCAACAATCACATATTCCACTAATACGGGGCCTTAAACCCGATTCTCGCCTTAGCGTCGTTTTTAAGGCCCGACAGTTACACGTTACAAAACAAGCATCTTGAATCTATTACATACACCAAAACGTCCACCATCGGATTTGAACCACGGGGTCGCTTTCCTAGGCTCACAACCACGATTACTACACACTCACAAAATGAATACTACAATAATAACAACGTAGATTGCCTAACACATCCTAAAAATACAATCAATTAAACTACGCCTAATATATATCCATAAACAAGCTAGAAATTTCACCAATTAGATATCATCGGATTATTAGGAAGAATTTTGTCCCAATGGAACCCTCACCAATAATCCTTAATCCATGATTGTTCAACAATATTCTTGAAAATTAAAATTTAATTTAGCCAAATGACATGATAGAAATTGCAAAAATAAGGTTGAGGTTTCCGTGCTGGCGCACCCACTTGGCCGCAGATCAATCTGCGGCTGGCTGGCTTGACTTTCTCAATTCTCGTGATACACCTCGATTTTCGTGCCGTGACGCTGCTTTTCGCTGACAGGTTCGTTTTTTACAGTCCGGGAATCATTGGGAGGCGTGCCACACCTTCCGGGAATGCCAAATTCGGATAGCCTTGTTGTCATGTCGATTTCGGTTGCAAATTGTCATGGTGGCTTCGAGCGTCCGTACCTTCTCTGTCTTTTGCTCTCGCAGGCCGGTCCATTTGACGAATTTGCCCTCCTGTCAAGGTTAGTATACGAAGTGCAAAATTTGGGTGTCTACAATCTTATCACAATATGATAGGAAGTTTACTCTACTTGACTGCGAGCAGACCAGATATCATGTTTGTTGTGTGTCTATGTGCTACATTCCAATCATGTCCTAAAGAGTCACATGTAGCTGCACTTAAAACAATCTTTAAGTATTTAATAGGAACATCACAGTTAGGAATCTGGTATTCTAGATAGTCATCACTCAATCTGTTAGGTTACCCTAACGCTAACTTTGGAGGTCGTAAAGTCGACAGAAAGAGTACTAGCAGTATATGTCAATTCTTAGGCATTATGCCCATATCCTAGTTTAGTAAGAAACAAACCCCTAAGACATTGTCTACAATTGAGGCAGAGTATATCGTTGTTGCACTCAATTGCTTTGGATGAAGTAATAATTAAAAGATTATGGTTTATTATTTAATCACATTCACATTAAGTGTGATAATACTAGTACCATTTGCATATCTAAGAATTTAGTCCAACACTCTAGTATAAAGCATATAGATATAAGACATCATTTCATCCGAGATCATGTTGCAAAAAGCAACATCACTTTTGATTTTGTGTCTACTAACTGTCAGCTTGCTGACATTTTGACAAAACCACTTGATGAAACACATTTTTCCATGATTAGAGGTGAATTAGGACTCATTGACCTATTTATATAACACACACATTAGAATAGATTAGTTAGCATACAAGCATTGTATATTGACCTAGTTAACTGTGTTAAGTACTTATTCATATGCTTCATAAGTTAACAAAGTCACAAAAAAGGTAACTTTCAATCCCCTAAAAAGGTGATAAAGACACCCACCAATTCTAAAATACGTGTTTGTTGCATCGATATATAGATACTGGAACTAACAAGTGTAGGAGAGCTATCGAAGATGGAACCAAGGATTCATGAGGAGTTAATCGAATCGTAGAGTAGGGAGTCAATCAAATCGTATAGCAAAAAGTCAATCAAATCTTAAAACAGAATTAATGTGACTTTATAAAGAAATTCAGAAGAAAACTAAGTAAAAGGAAAAGAGAGTCACAACCATACACTGATGTGACTAAACATTGTACACGTGTTAGGTAATCTACATTCTTGGAGACCGTTTTCTGTAGACCTATTTCGTAGGTAACTTGTTTTAACCACTCAACTCCTATTGAATGTTTAAATTTTAAATCTATATATACATTTATATACTGATATACATGTACAAATACATACATTTACATATATAATCATACATATTTAAATTATTCTCATTATTTCCTTCAACCGTTCACTTACATAAACAAAATTTCTCTCTCTAACTTATTGCATACATACATGAAAGTAGTATGCACACAAGCCAATCATATTTGATATGATATTGCATGTACTTTGTAATTTTATTCGTTTATTAATAAAAAAGAATTATTTATTAAAGGCATTTTATTTTATCTACACGATGCTGTTATATTAAATGTGATAAACCCTTAGTTTAAGCAATGCTTTTAAAATCATGATGATGATCATGCTAATGAGATCTAAATTCTTAGATAGCTTAAAACTAAAATAGTTCCTAATCATTAGATTACTAAAAAAGGGATTAGTGAATTCGGATAAATTGGTACATACTTTGCTCGCTCTTAGGAAGAGGATAATTGATCTCATAATCATTTGTGTGGAAACACTAAAACAAGTATATAGGTGCTTATTAGAGAATAAGTTCACTGAACGTGGCTCGCTAAAGGAATACCTAATGGAGTTTTACTCGTCTGGCAATAAGAATTCCTCTAGTGATAGTAGTACAAGTGATCGTTGGACTTGAGATCATCATAGTATCTTGTGCATGATGAGTTATGCTTTGACATATTCCTTAATACATTTATTGTGTAACACAGGGTATGCTTAGGTATAATAAATTATACATGAAGATAGGTGAATGATCAACATAGAATCCACCCCTTCTAGTAAAAGGAGAGAATGTTTTATGTGATTCGATAAATGACAATTCTATAATACCCTGAATATTTATGAGGCTTATAAATACGATCGTATATGGTTAGAGGTTAATTTAGTGACCTAAAACTAGGTATCGAGAAGTTTAAAACCTTAAACCCTAATAAGATTCAAATTTTATAACATATATGCTTAATAAAGATCGAAATGATATTTCGAACTAGGTGTTTTGTGATTTTATAGTGTAAACGATGAATTTGGTCAAATAAAATTTTTTTTTCAAGCTACTTAGTCGTGCTTACATTGACAAAATGATTTGTCGTGCTTTCTACGATTTCTCCAAGAAGCATCCCGACAAATCATTTTTTTTGACAAGTTGTTGTGTCGTGCTTGGGAATGACAAAGTGATTTGTCGTGCTTACGGTGACAAGCTGCATTGTCAAGCATGTAAGATATTTTCATTAAGAAGCTTAGAAGATAGGTTCAATTGCAAACTACATTGTCGAGCTTGGAAGATATTTTCATTGAGGAGCTTAGAAGATAAGTTCAATTGGAAGCTGCATTATCGAGCTTGGAAAATATTTTCATTGAGGAGCTTAGAAGATAGGTTCAATTGCAAGCTGCATTGTCGAACTTGGAAGATATTTTTGTTAGGTTTGTATATAACGCGAACATGCAATCAAATTACATAAATAAAGCGGAAGCACGATAAAATCAGATTTTAAAATTTTATACAAACCATCACCATGATCTTTCTTTATGCACAATTATTAATTAAATGAAAGAGATGGAGAATAAGAATTATACCCTTGTAGAATTATAGCTTCCTCAGGTACAAGTTCACCTCCAATTCCTTCGCGTTCTCCTTGAATACTACCGATTAAATTCCTTCCTTTGATCAACGTTAGCCACCTAAGTGTTTGGCTTCTAGAGGTGATCTACTAAGGAATAATACTTGTTCAAGAAGATGAGTGTTAGCAAAACCCTAGTTTCTATCTCTATAGAAATTGTAAGCACTCTCTATAATTCTTATGCAATAGTGTGTAACCTCAATCTATGATAAGACTTCTTTTGTTTATAGATGTAGAAAAACCCTTCCCTAAACTATTTAGGATTAGGGTTTCTATTCTAATTAAACTCTTTTAATTAAATTAAACTCCTAATCTAATTAGGAATTAATGAGAGAGTACTTCTATTAATTAATTCTCAATTCCTATTAGGAATTAAATAATAGTAATAGTAATAATAATAATAAGACTCCTCTTATTAATGTATATTTAATATCTTCAAAATATTAAATAATAAATATTAACCTATTTAATTTATTCTATCTCTATATATTAAATTAAATACACTTAACTTATTATTACAATTATACCATTTACTTCTTAAACAAATATTTTCCTTTTGCGGTGTGACCCTTTAGGTTCTCCATATTAAACCGGTTGTGAATAAATCAATTAGAACAATTCTAATCTTATTTAAATAAATAAATTAAACTATTTCATTCATTTAATTAAATAATATTTATTCTACAATAAGGGTAAGGCTCCTTGGCGATCAACGACTTTCCAGATAATATAGATTTCAACATTAGTCACAAAATAATCTTTCAGTGAATAGGTACCGTACAATTCAATCCTGTGACGCCCTCAAATTCTCTACACTTCCCCATAGCAAATCTGATCCTCACGTGAAACTATACAACTATAAATATTCAATAAAATATGACTTATATCTATCCAAGGTTCACAGTATCCCATAACAGATGATAATTCCTGCCAAAACGTTATCTGTGGTTGGATACCCTCACTTAGATGTATAGATTCATATCTCATGAATACCTTTTTCATATCGATATTCCCTATCTATCTGACATTCACAGTATTAACAATAAGATTGTTCTTGGAACTGATGGGCGCATTCCGGTAAAGGTGACACCTTACCGGTGCTCATTAAGTGTAAACTCAGCGCTTATAGAACTCCCAATATCATTTAAATACCCCCATTCAGATGTATAGTTCGTATAGATACTGTATTTACTTAGTACAACTATACTAAAGAAAGTAAAGATCAGAGTATAACGCATTCGATGTAATAAAGGATGATAATATATTACATATTATTAAGTTCGGTTACATCGTTCTTAGTACGAAGTTATTACAATAAAGCCTTATAAAAGACTTGAATTATTCAAAAACAGTAAATAAAACTACTAAACATGTCCTTTTCCTTTGTCTGTCCCAGAAGTGCCAGGATTATCATTTAAAACTACAAAAGAAGATATATGCAAGAATGAGCTACAAATGCTCAGCAAGTTCATTTGAAAATGTAAACACAATGTGTTTGATTTGAAAGATGTCAATGATATATAACTGAGGGTTCTGTACATGAACCATATATTTCAATTAGTTCTATCAGTCTTCAATGACTTAGAACTGTTTGATTTCGAATATCTGGTAGGGGATCAGCCTAACCAATATCCTAGGAGTATACATATCATCCTATAATTTTGTGTCGATATATAATCAACATTTACCGGCACCTTATATCAAGGTGATTCAGTTCACCTTACATCAAGGTATTCCATTGCTCAGTATAAGATGTCGTACCAAAACAATTTGGTTTGACATAACAATTTACGCTCGAATAAACAATATATGAATAATGATTCATTTCTTAAGTTATGCTGAACAAGAAGCAATAACTTCATAATAATTGATAGCAAGATGTAATAGAATTGCTTAAATGTAACAAGGTTAGAAGACTTGCCTCGTATATCTTTTACAGTTAATATAACGGTCTAAACATTCGTCATAAATCCTATACGATTATAAGTTTATGTAGACAATTAAGTATTTAACGATTAAATCTTTTAAGTTTTATTTCGGATATCATAACCGCATATAAATAAGACTTCTTCTACAATATAAGAAATAATTGTAGCATTATAACTGAAAGTAGTATGCACACAAGCCAATCATATTTGATATGATGTAGCATATACTTTGTAATCTTATTCAGTTATAAAAGGCATTTTACATTATCTACATGGTGCTGTTATATTAAATGTGATAAACTCATAGTTTTGAGCAATGATTTTAGAATCATGATGGTGATCATGCTAATGAGATCTAAATTCGAGATAACTCACAAACTAAAATCGTTCCTAATCGTTGGATTACTAAAAAGGGAATTAGTGAATCCGGATAGATTAGTACATACATTGCTTGCTCTTAAGAAGAGGATGATTGATCTCATAATCATTTGTGTGGAGACACTAAAGCAAGTATGTAGGTGCTTATTGGAGAATAAGTTCATTGAACATGGCTCGCTAAGGAATACCTAATGGAGTTTTACTCGCCTGTCAATAGGAATTCCTCTAGCGATAGTAGTACGAGTGATGTACCTGGGAGAGCGCGCATTCAGATGCGTTACTGGAGAGATCCGCATTCCGCACTCCCTTCCCTTCACCACCTCTTGGCCGTTGGATTCTCAGCCTTCGGAGATTATGCTTGCGAGGGAGGATGGCCAGACACTATCTTCGGGTCCCAGCACGAGCGAGGCCTTTCGCATTTGGTGGGTGCCCCGTACTTTCGGTCCTCAGACCCGAGCCACATTCTTTCTCGGAGATATGGTCCCCGGCTCGATGATGATGACCGATTGGGCTGCTTGCGTTCGGAGTCCCACTCATGCTGAGCAGATCGACACTCTGACCCGCCAAGTGGAGTAGCTGTCGTTGTATCTTCGGGTGTTGGGCAGGACCCCAGAGGATGCTTACGCGTACGACCCTGACAGTATGGGTTTTGACACAGGCCCGAGCTCATCTGATGCCCCGGCGCAGCCATATATCCCTGACATGAACTTTGGGCCTCCGTCATCGACGACTCCAGGGGATCAGTTCGAGGATCCTGCCTTCTTAGATGACCTCACCTTTGACTAGATTAGGCTAGGATAGGGCCTTTTGTACCTGAACTTGAACTCATTTGTTTATTTATGCACAGTTTTTATCTTTACGAAATTCAATTGCTCTAGTGTTAACTGTACGATGCATGCTTTTCATTTATGGATAGAGAATGACCCCTGCATAGTCTTTTGATACTATTTTTCACAAATGTCGTCATCAGATGTCGTGGTACGTTTGGATCCCATTCCTCCCACGGGGTTGGTCGGCAGTCTCCTCCGCTGGTTAGTCAGTTTATCGCCGGCCGACAGGATTATCGCAGATGGTCTTTTGGGACATTCTCAGTCCTTATTATCCTTTCAGGTGCCAGCGGGCTTTTTGGAGGGTATTCTAAGCTATTGGGCCCCTGCCCGTCAGGTGTTCAGATTAGGCACAGTGGAGATGACCACTACTCTCGAGGAGTATGCCCGTTTTATCGGCCTGCCTTTGGATGGTCCTTGTGCCAGGGTCACAGCTGGTTCTATGCGCCATCAGTTCTTGACTTTCACTGGGTTGCGGAGGACAGCTCTGCTATCGGTGATCACATCAGACCATCTGGTTCCCCTTCATTTCTTGATTGACCGATTCGGCTCACCTGACAGTTTTCGTCTATACCCTGGTGACTTTTCCATATCTGAGGAGCGCTGGGGCGCTTTGAGGGTAGACGTCTTGATGGCCTGTGTCATCTCAGTTTTATATCTGCCCGCCGGACCCGATCTGTTGGATATGCGAGTCACTGCGGCCGTTAGGGCCCTTCGGGAGGATCACACCATCATTCCCATGATACTGGCAGACATCTATATGTCCGCCTCATATTGTTAGTCTTTCCGAGGCAGAGTATTCAGAGGGAGCTCTACTTTGTTGTACGTGTGGTTTATGAGCCATCTCAGCCCCATCGGTCATCTCCGTCGCCATGGGTTTTGCTTCAACCATGACATCGCCACACAGTTTTTGTTTCATCCCGTGAGCTGTACTGATGCGGCTTCTTGGGTAGAATTCTTGTCGGTTATTGAGGATCCTTTTCATCTCCTGATCTACTCGGGTTATTGCTCCTTCATGAGCTTTTTGACTCACGTGCCCAACCTGGATTTCATCCCTATTGCTGGCTTGAGAGGCGTGACGACTTATCATCCTTTGGCGGTTACAGGGCAGTTTGATCAGACACAGGATTTTCACCCTTTCACGGGCGCAGCCGCCTACCGGTTCCTTATATCATCCCAGACAGAGAGAGATCTACTGCGGGTATATGATCTCTGGTCTCGCAGGATCCATGCCGAGTACAGTGAGAGTTGCCCCATCCAAACGTTTGCTTATGTGCAATGGTTGCGCGGAGACTCGGATATGGTTGGTTTGAGCCAGACTGGGGCTTTTGATGGCTCTGGAGTGATTTTTCCAGATAATACCACAGATCATTCCATCTCAGCGGATTCTGCCCCTAGTCGGGTTGCTGAGGATACCCGACTTCGTCTGGCCTTGATTACTACTGAGGCTGAGAGGGATGCCGCTCTTGTTGAGAGAGATGATGTCATTCTGGCTAGAGACGCTGCCATTGCTGACAGAGAAGCCATTGTATTTCAGACCAGGGCAGTCATAGATGCTCACTCTGAGACTGTCAGCTGAGCCACTGCTTTATTGGATCGTATCGACATGATGGGGCAGCAGATTGTAGGGGCTGCTGATGCTTCAGATCTATCCACCACTTTATCCATCCTGCTCCAGCTAGTTTCAGATTTGTAGATTATTTTATTTCCTGCATAGACTATGTTAGTTTCATCGGTTATCGAAAGAGAAATCTTGTAACAAAATAACTTATATATGTAGACATGCATTTAAATCTAGTTAATTTTCCTTTTTGTCGTATCGTTGCCTTTTATTTGATCTTCACTTTATCCAGCTGACCATGATTTTGACATTTTGCTTTCTTTCTTTTCTCAAGTCTTGATGGAGATCTGACAGATATTGTCGCACCCCTGTTGATTTCATCGGACTGAGTCTTAGATTTTGGCTAACTATTTGGTTGGACTAGGGTTATGTTACTTGGGATGAATCTGATTAGGGGCTGGTTTCGGGAAGGTTTCGAGGGTATAGGAATGTTTTTTTTAACTGTTGGGAATTGGTTTTGGTTAGAGAAAAGATTATTTTTTTAAGGAATCGGACCGTGCCATGATGGCTGCCTACGTACCCCCACAAGTCGGGAGATCAGGTCCTACGTAGTTCGTTCCGCAAAGAAAAAGGAGAAACTGATGAATCAAGCGTAGAACCGCTTCACCGAGACGGAATTGAGGGGCTGTGGAAATACCTCACCATCCATTTCTTGCAATATGAGGGCTCCTCCGGATAGCACTTTCTTAATCACAAAAGGTCCTTCCCAGTTCGGGGCAAACTTCCCTTTGGCTTCGTCTTGACAAGGCATGACTCTTTTTAGCACTAGATCATTTTCCTTGAACTTCCGAGGTCTTATCCTTTTGTCGTATGATCGAGAGATCCTTTGTTGGTACAACTGACCATGCCAAACAGCGGCCACCCTCCTTTCATCAATTAGGGCCAATTAGTCGTATCGACTTTGCATCCAATCCTCCTCGCTTATCTGAGCATCGATCAATATTCTAAGGGACGCCATCTCAACCTCAACTGGCAGAACAGCCTCCATTCCATATACCAAAGCGTAAGGGGTTGCCCCCGTAGAAGTACGCGTTGACGTTCTGTATACCAGCAGGGTGAAGGGTAGCAGATCTGGCCATCCCCGATGATTAGCAGACATTTTCGCCATGATCTTCTTGATATTCTTGTTTGCAGCCTCCACTGCCCCATTCATCTTAGGACGGTAAATGACAGAATTGAGGTGTTTGATCTTAAATTGGTCGCATAATCCCTTCATGAGGGCGTTGTTCAAATTCTTGGCATTATCGGAGACCAAAACCTCAGGTTGCCCGTATCGACAAATGACATTATTCCTGATGAAACCGATGATGATCTCCTGAGTTACTTTGGGGAAAGAAGCTGCTTCTACCCATTTAGTGAAGTAATCGATCATGACGAAAATGAATCGGTGTCCATTGCTTGCTTTGGGCTCTATCGGTCCGATTACATCCATTCCCCACATTGAGAATGGCCAAGGGGAGGTCATACAGTGCAGTTCATTGGGAGGCGTATGGATCACATTACCGTGCGCCTGGCATTGGTAACACCGTTTGACATGATCATCGCAGTCGGCTTTCAGTGTTAACCAATAATACCCCGTTCTCAAGATCTTTTTGGCCAGCATCGGTCCACTCATGTGTGGCCCACACACTCCACCATGTATTTTGTTCATAATCTTTTGGGCCTGTGTCTCATCTACGTATTGCAACAGTCCCAAACCAGCATCCCTCTTGTAGAGTGAATCCCCACTCAGGTAAAACTTCATTGCCATCTTTTGAATTCTCATCCTCTCAGCTTGGTTTGCCTGGTTGGGAATGGATCGATCCCTCAGATATTCCCTTATGTCGTGATACCAAGGCTGTTTTGGCAGAACCACCTCGTCTGATAATATTGCAACATGTTCCTCGTATGTCGGGGCATTCTGTACTGCTATCTCAATCTGTGGAATGTCCCTGCTCTTGATTACGTGGATCAAGGAAGCCAGAGTTGCCAATGCATTGGCAAAATCATTCCGTCCCCGGGGGATATGTCGGAAAGCGATATCTTCGAACTCTCGCATCAGTTGGATAACACAACGATGGTATGGAAGTAACCGAAGCTCTTTAGTGCTATACTCCCCGATCGCTTGTCTGGTTACTAGTTCCGAATCCCCGAACACTGTTAGTTTCCTCACTCCCATATCGCGGGAAAACGGAGTCCCAATATACATCCCTCGTACTCAGCTGTGTTGTTCGAATTACTGAACTGCAATTTAGTGGCCACAGGGTATTGCTCTCCGGTGATAGAGACCAGGACTGCTCCGGCTCCTGCCCCCTCAACATTCATGGCACCATCAAAATACAGCTTCCAGAACTGCCCCTCGTCATCACATTTCGTGTGTAATACCCAAAATACATCTTTGCCCGGCAAAGGGGTTTCTAACGGCTCCATCCCCCCTGATGGCGTTTCTGCCAACTGATCTGCAATTCCCTGCCCTTTCATGGCTTTCTGAGTTACGTATACAATGTCGAACTGCTGTAAGATTAACTGCCATCTTGATAGTCGACAGTTCAGCATGGGCCTTTCAAAGATATATTTTAGGGGATCCATCCTCGATATCAGGTACGTAGTATGCCCATGGAGGTAGTGCTGTAATCTCCCTGCAGCCCAGGCCAAGGCACAACAGGTCTTCTCGATGGGAGTGTAATTCTGTTCACATCGGCTAAATCTTTTGCTGAGGTAATAGATTGCCTGCTCTTTACCTGCTTCATTCTTTTGTCCCAGCATACATCCCATTGCAATGGCATTGACCGATATATACATAAATAGAGGGATCCCATCCTTCGGGGGTACCAGTACTGGTGCCTCTGTCAGCTGCTTTTTAATGGTCTGAAAGGCCTTCTGACATTGCCCATTCCACTCTTGGGAAGCATCCTTCCTTAATAGTTTGAAAATCGGCTCGCATGTAGTCGTCACGTGGGATATGAAACGGTTGATGAAGTTTATTCTTCCAAGGAATCCCCTTATCTCCTTCTCCGTGTGAGGTGTCGGCATATCCACAATAGCCTTAATCTTCGCCGGATCCAACTCAATGCCCCGATCACTAACCAGGAATCCCAAGAGCTTGCCCGACTGTACTCCGAAAGCAAACTTTGCCGGATTGAGCTTCAAATTATATTTTCTGAGCCAATCGAAAAGCTTTTTGAGATGGGTTATATGATCAAATTCTACCCTTGATTTTACGATAATGTCATCCACATAGACCTCTATCTCCTTGTGTATCATGTCGTGGAATAGGGCCATCATGGCTCTCTGATAAGTAGCCCCCGCATTCGTGAGGCCGAAAGCCAATCGTCTATAGCAGAAGGTGCCCCAAGGGGTGATGAAAGCGGTCTTTTCCCGATCTTTTTCTGCCACCATTATCTGATGATACCCCGCAAAACAATCCACAAAAGAGTACATTTCGTACTGGGCTGTGTTATCCACCAGGATGTGTATGAAAGGCACCGGGAAGTTATCCTTGAGACTGGCCTTGTTTAGATCTCTATAGTCGACACATACCCTCACCTTCCCTCCAGGCTTAGCCACCGGGACTACATTGGACAGCCATTATGGGTAAGTGGACACCATAATGATTCCAGCCCTGAACTGTTTGATGATCTCTTCCTTCACCTTCAAGCTCCACTCCGGTTTCAACTTTCTTAGCTTCTGCTTGACAGGCCTGAAACCCTCTTTGATGGGCAACCGGTGTACCACAATGTCGGTGGACAATCCGATCATGTCCTCATGCGACCAGGCAAAGACATCCTCATACTGGCTTAGCAACTCAGTTATTTCTGCTTTTTGGCAAGGGGTAAGGTCTGTCCCTATCTTGAGCTCCTGGGGTTTGTCAGGGGCTCCGATATCTATGGTGATGGTTTGGTCTAAGTTGGGTTTGGGTTTATCCTCGACCCATCCTTTGATCTCTTCAGGCGCGTCGTCGTAATCTGTCTCGTCTTGCTCAATGCCCATTAAATCGAAATCCAGCTCAATATCAAAATCATAGTCAAATTTCAAATTTGAAAGACCATTTGTTAGGCAACGATTACTCAAACTGGTACACCTAACATGAAACAAAATATTTGTCATATATAAGTCATTTTCCACAATAATCACATTCCAGATAACATGACAAAATGACATAATTATGCAAAATATAAAACAAAAAATGAACTTCTTCATCCTCCCATCCTCTGGGGTCTACCACCCTGATGTCGGGTTTTACCCTTGTTTGGATATCACTGGCTCCCTTTTCCAGTTGTCGATGGTCATATCAGACGGAATGCGCTGAATGAAAGGTGGCTTCTCATCGGATACTTCCCCGATGACTACGACCACATCGCCTGAGTCCCTCTTCCTACCTTCTTCAGGAATAATTAGCCCTGCCCAATCGATAACAGGCACATCTTGTTGGGCTACCGGTGGCGTGGCGACATCCCTCCCCTCTCCATTGCTTGTTAACTGTCCGGGGATATAACATCTGGTTTCGAACTTTTGTGTGACCTCCTGTAGGAAACTTTCCCTCTTGGTTGCCTCATCATTTGTGGGGATCAATTCTTCACCCCCTGACCCAATCACGGGTTTGCCAGTCCCCCGTTCACTAGTGACCTTGGTCATCGGATCTCCAGCCAAACGAATCGAGGTCGCGCCTTGACGGCGTCTCCGTGCTACGCCTCCATGATATCCCAACCCTGCTTTGCCTATCTGATGGGGCAGTTGAATGGGCTTGGTGATTCCTTGACTGCTCTTTCCTAACCCATGTGTAGGTTGAAATTTCATTTTCATCATCTCCTTTGCAATAAAGGTAAGTTCTGGAGAGACCTTAGGTTTCACGGCTGGAGCCCCCAGGCGTCTGTAGTGGGGAGTACTGATTTCCAGTGCCTGAAAACTGGCAGGTGCCACCGACTCGTCCATATTAATCACAGGCAGGCCATTCCTGGAAGGAGAAGGGTCATCACACTCCGCCGAGATCGTCACCAGATTCCCGTCGATGATAAGTTTGATTTGCTGGTGTAGCGTGGAAGGAACTGCCCCGGCCATGTGTATCCACGTCCTCCCCAATAACAGGTTATAACTTGCCGCAATGTCTAGGACTTGGAAAGAGATATCAAAAGTACAAGGTCTTATTTCCACCGTCAATTCTATCTCTCCAATTGTATCCCTCCGGGATCCGTCGAAGGCTCGTACCACCACATGACTGGCCCGTAGGCGCTTAGGATTGATGTTCATCTTTTGCAATGTACTGAGGGGACAGATATTCAACGCCGACCCCCCATCAATCAGCACCCCATTCATGATATATCCCTAGGAGATCACCGCAATATGCAACGGTTTTCGATGCCCCCTTCCCTCTTTGGGGATATCATCATATGTAAATGATATTACATTACTTTCCAACAAATGGTCCACCAGATGGCTGAAACTTTCCTTGCTGATCTCTTTGGGAACGTATGCCTCCTCTAGAACTTTCGCCAGAATTTTGTAGTGATCACTGGACGATAACACCAAATCCATGATTGATGTCAGGGTCGACTCCTCGCTTAATATCTGGATCCCCCTTGCTTCAGGATGATCTATCTTCCTCAAGAACTCCATGGCTTTCTCCTCGGAGATCTCTTCATTTTTCTTCGTTTTGCTTTCAAGGACTCGTCCAGGAAGATATAAGGGATTCCCCTTTGTTGTTATAGAAGCACAACTGGTCGTTTCCTCTGACACTCCCCCGTAATTCAATGGTACCGTTTTCAAACTGTTGACAGGGATTTGCGGTCTCGCTGCAAGGGTGAGGGGTTTCGGAGCCGATAACTTGACAGGCCCCTCTATGATATTTCTGCTTATACCTGCCAACCTAATTGGCGCTCCCCGTGTACTCTCGTGATCACTTATCATGCTGATCATTTCATCAATTTTCTTTACATAATTCAGCCTTGGCGGCCCCTCGGCTTCACTGGCTTCTGCCACATTGACCCCCCTCCATCATGCCTAGGCAGGGGATTAACTTTAACATTTGGGGAGTCTGGCTGTTCCACCATAATTTCCCCACTATCAATCAAGTTCTGAATTCTGTGTTTCAACGTCTAACATTCATGCGTATCATGACCCGGGGAAACTGAATGGTATGCGTATTTCTTGCTTGGGTCAAACCTTCTTCCATTCGGGTCACTCGGGGGTGCCAAATCGACTATTTTCTTCTGGGCTATCAATACTGCCAACACCGGCTCAAGAGGATCCCCGGGTGGGGTGAATACTCAATTTTTCGAGGCTTCGAATCTCCTTCGCCCATCCGCCCTCTGATCAGTAAAGTTAGGCTGTCGGGATGGCCCCACTCTCTGCACCTGTACTGGAGGATTGTTTTCTGCCTTTCTAGATGATCCCTGCAGGATGAGGGAAACATCCTCTTCCTTTTTCTTTTGGACCCTACGGGAAGTGCTGCCATAGTTTCCGCTCTGGATTTGCTCTGCAGCTGTTTCCAAAGCCGTGAAATCCCGAATTTTGCTGGACTTCAACCCCATGTCCACCATTTCTCCGTGTTTAATCATCTCGACAAAAGGTCTTCCAATCCCTGATATAACCCGCTCATAGTAAGGTGCCTCTTGAATGTCCACGAAGGTCATCACCATCTCCGACTCGCTCATTGGGGGATTCACCTGTGCAGCCATACCCTTCCATCGCTGCGCAAAATCCCTGAAAGATTCCTTTGGTTGCTTCTTAATCTTCGTCATTTGGTATCTATCAGGGGCCATTTGTGCCTGGAAGCTATATTGTGTTAAGAAGGTGTGGGCCAACTCCTCCCAATTGTGGATCCGGGCATTATCAAGACGGGCATACCAGATTCTCGCTTCTCCCGTCAGGCTTTTTTGGAATAGTTACATCCTTAGACCTTCGTCTTCTGCATAAGATCCAAGCTCCCCAATGTATATTTTCACATGTGTATAAGGATCCCCATTCCCATTATATTTCTCAAATTCGGGAATTTTAAACTTCTTCGGGTATCTGGTTCCGGGAAAGACACATAGATCTGAATAATTAACCCTGCCTAGGGAACCTATGCCCTTTAGAGATTGGATGGTCTCCTCCATTTGTTTTATCTTCTTCCGAAGGTCGTCAGTGTCTCCTTCCTCTGGGATAGTAATCACTGTTTTGTTAGGTATAGGAATGGCCCTTGTGACGACTGGCTCGCCCTTAGGTTGGGGTGGGTCCTCTTTAGGTGGATCTTGTCTAGGTAGCAATTGTTCCTTTAGCATCATGGCCATTTCTAACATCTGTTTCTTAAAATCATCAAATTCCTCCCTAGATATGGAACCAGGATTAGTAGATGGAATATCAGCCATTTCAGATGTAGAGTCCTGGGCTCGCTTAGATTGCAAACCTGTTTGAGGAGCAATCCTACAGAAACAACGGTTTGAAGTTTAGTCCTGGGCAACGAAAGGATATGGATGCATGCTAAAGCTGTAACTTTTGTTTTTTTGGGTTTCTTAATCTTTCTCTGCAAAATAACATGTTAGTAGTCCCTTGTTGCAATAATAATTGATAGCCACGACTTATTATGCCTTCCCAGCTATTCCCTGCAAAACATGGATGTCAGTACTTTCTTTTGACAACAGGGAAGGTATATGACAGTTGTATGCCATTTACATGACATTTATTTATTTGACTGAATGATAAAAGGGTATGAAGAAGCTTCCCTTTCGTTAGGTTTATCAGAGGCTGACCTACCCTAGGGTTACTCTCGCGGGCTTTTCGGCATGAAGGTTCCCATATCTTCGCAATCTACTCGTCTGAATCCTTTCGATTGGAGCGGATATGGGTGGTGCGTTTCCTGAGCCATCTCCGGGGAGCAGCCCCTTCGAGTCCAGTAATAAGCAGTCGACAGGTTCGCCTCAGGAGGAGGTACTCTCTCAACGTACATTCACATTCATCGTCCTCACCGTATGCAGATGATTACTTTAAAGTAAAAACAAATCCATTCAAATCATTCATTTATTGGGCAAAACATACATTCACACAACAAAAGTAAAAAAATCAAAATATCGTACACACACATATTTTATGAATTTTTAAAGGATAGGATAGCATCAAGATTTGAACGCGGCTTAAGCCCTCTATGGTCCCCAGCAGAGTCGCCAGCTGTCGACGCCGGGAAATGTCGCCTCTTTGGTGATTGTTACCATTTCCAATTTTAGCCTTTTGTTAGATGATTTTTTTGGAAAAGGTCGGCATAAATGTTGACGGGGTTTTGAAAGATCGTTTTTTATGATGAGCCAATTAACCAGAGTCGCCAGTTGATATATTTGAAATGGATGTACCAACTCATCCGAGTTTTCATTTTTTTAAATCGCTGGGTCATATGTGACTCCAAATTAATTGGTCTGCAAACCGAGATTCATAGAGTTCGGGGGCTTGCTTAAGCGAGGGGAAGGTGTTAGGCACCCTCCGACTTCCATGAAACACGGTTACCGCAATCTTGATACTTTCCTATCCTTTAATTCATGAAATATGTAGGTGTGCGTGTGTGTGTATGTGTGCCTATGTGATTGTGATGGTGAGTTTTGCATGAAGAAACCAATTGGGTTTTCGGAAAAGTCGTGTTTTTCTTTTGGGGAATGCTTTTAGAATATCCTTCGATTTATACGAGAAAGCTTTATGAGAAAATGTTTGATTTTAATTGTCAAAAACTGTGACATTGCATTAGGTGTTGTTTTGGCAAAACAAGAGTTTTCTAAATCTTTGTCAAAATAGGAATCGAGATCTATACGTTGCTTTCATAACTCAAATGATGGGCAACCTCTAGGATCTCTTTAACCCTATGCACAAGGATTTAATAAAACATTATTTATTTTTATAAGACCATTTTTGTGATGTTTGAAAACGATTTCTTTCTTTTGGCTTCTAGTTAAGATAGAAATCGACATTCCTTAGCACCCCCAATTTCTTATCCTCGTGAGGTTAATAACCTAGTTTGATTGATTTTATGAAAATCTTTATCGTTTAGCTTTGAAATCCTTTTTGGTGTTGCCATTCAAATCAAACATTATAATGCGTAGGGGATTATTCACGGGCATGTAAGCCATTAAAATAACCCCGAACGCCCACAATCACATATTTTCACTATGACGGGGCCTTAAACACGATTCTCGCCTTGGCGTCGTTTTAAGGCCCGACGATTACATATTCACAATAAAGACTACATCATTCCTACTACTTACATCAAGAGATGTCCATCATCGGATTTGGACCACGGCGTTGCGTTCCTACGCTCACACCCGAATTTTTCCACACACCACAAAGCGGAGATTACAAAAAAATAACTAACACGAATAATCTAACAATGCCAAGACATCCTAAATAGCAACCTAAGGGAACCACGCCCAATATATTACCGTAAAACAAACAAAAAAAATCAATAAACGAATATCATCGGGTTATTAAGAAGAATTTTGTTCCGATGGAACCCTCACTAATAATCCCTAATTCATTGTTCCATCATAAATTACATGAAAACTACATTTAATTTGACCAAATGGTATGATAGAAATTGCAATAATAAGGAGATTTTCACCTTGCAAATGATATCAAAGTGGAATGTAAACTTGTGTATTTGAATAGATTGGGAAGTATATGTGATACAATCAAATCAAAGAATATGAATCTCCTCTTTTTTTTCTCCTTTCTCTCATATTTTTGTTGTAAAATTCTCCTATTTTTCTCTCTTTTTTCGAGCTGATGCTGTTGCTGTTCTCTTCTTCCCTCCGCCTGCTCCTATATGCTGAGTGAAGGATGAGCTAAAATAGGCTGGCCAAAGCCAGCCGCAGATGGATCTGCGGCTGGCCGCAGATTGATCTGCGGCTGGCCGCAGATTGATCTGCGGCTGGCCGCCACCCCTCCACTCAGCTGATTTTCGGTTTCCGTGTTTCGAGTTCCGTGTTTTCAAAAGGCGCACTAATTGGCCACAGATCAATCCGCAGCTGGCTGGCTTGACTTTCTCGACTTTCATGCTACGCCTCGAATCTCGTGTCGTGACGTCGATTCTCGCCGACAGGCGGGTATTTTGCAGTCCGGGAATTATTGGAAGACGTGCCACATCCTCCGGGAATGCTCAATTCGGACAGCCTTGTTGTCACATCGGTTTCGGTTGTAAATCCTCGCGGTGGCGTCCAATGTTCGTACTTGTCCATCCTTTGCTCTCGCAGGCCGGTTCATTGGTTGAATTTGCCCTCCTGTCAGGGTTAGTATACGCAGTGCAAAATTTGGGTGTCTACAGCTGCCCCTCTTTATCATGTTTATGAAATGTTAAATGAAATGAACAGATAAAGAAATAGACACCCGATGCATGAATGACAGTGCACAAGAATGACAATACAAAGAATGATATTATAATATCATCACTTTTCTGCATTATACTCTGATTATTAGAAGTTAAGATTTCTATATACGATTCAAATCCATTATATTGTGAGTTTTTATAGAAACTTATCGTGTACTTTACCTTTAAGTTAATGAATGTTTTGAATAAGGTCATATAAGTCAACACGAAGTCCGACCTGGCTAAAAGAAGCTAGCAGGTGGATTTTTGGGGCGTGACATTATGGTATCAGAGCATTAGGTTATAGCTCTAGGGTAAGAGTCCTTAGGATATAGCCTGCGTAAAATTTTGGAGATAGAAAAAACTCGTAAAAAGAAGCTTAAAAATGCTTATACTAGAATTTCGAGGACGAAATTCTTATAAGGAGGGGAGAATGTAATATCCCGAATATTTATAGAACTTATAAATATGATATTGAATTACTAAAGTTAGATGTAAAGTTAATTTCGAGGACGAAATTCTTTGAAGTAGGGGTGAATGTAATACCCTGAATATTTATGAGGCTTATAAATACGGTCGTATATGGTTAGAGGTTAATTTAGTGACCTAAAACTAGGTATCGAAAAGTCTAAAATCTTAAACCCCAATGAGATTCAAATTTTGTATCATATGTGCTTAAATAAAGATACAAATGATATTTTGGAGTAGGTGTTTTGTGATTATATCGTATAAACGATAAATTTGGTCAAATAAAATTTTTTCGCCAAGCAGCAATGTCGTGCTTACACGGACAAAATGATTTATCGTGCTTCCGGCAAATTCGCTGAAAAGCATCCTGACAAATAATTTTTAGTAAGCTGCTGTGTCGTGTTTCGAAATGACAAAGTGATTTGTCGTGCTTACACTTTGTCGTGCCTACGCCTTGTCGTGCTTACGCCTTGTCGTGCTTACGCCTTGTCGTGCTTACGCTTTGTCGTGCTTACGCCAGCTTACGCCTGGCACACGGTAGGTACTAAAGTGTAATTAACCTAGGTACTAAAGTGTAATTAACCACTTTTTCTTAGCTTAAAGTGTAATTAACCTAGGTACCAAAGTGTAATAAGTCGGGTGCAAAGTGTAATAAGCCGAGCCCCTAACGTGCAATTAGCGAAACTTGGTTTTCCTGTAAATAGCAAGCTTAGTTCTTCATTATTTCCTACCATTTAAGAGCAGTTCAAGAGCAAAAACACTCTATATTTATATTCTGAGAGATATTATGAGATAGAAATTACTTTCTAAGCATCGAAGCGCTACGCGATTGGAAGTAAAGCTAGCAACTACAAGAGGTATTACTCTAGTGGTTATTATTTTCATTCTTCTTTATATATTTAGTAAAAATATACTTTTATAAGCAGTTATAATGCCCAAATTATTTTAAGTATATAGTACAAAAGTCTTATTTTCAAGCAGTTATAATGTCCTATTAATTTTTCTTATATATTAGAAAATATACTTTTTATAAGCAGTTATTATGCCCGATTTTCTTCAACTATTTAGTAAAAATATTCATTTTATAAGCAGTTATAATGCTGAAATTTTCTCAAATATAATAGTCGAATATTCATTTTATAAGCAGTTATAATGCTGAAATTATATCAAATATAATAGTTGAATATTCATTTTATAAGCAGTTATAATGCTCAATTTATTTTAAATATAGTTGATGAATATTCATTTTATATGCAGTTATAATGCTGAAATTATTTCATGTATATTAGAAGGAGTCTTATTTATAAGCGGTTATAATACCCGGAATAAAATTTAAAATATTTAATCGTTAAAATGCTTAATTAGCCTAGCATAATCCAAGGAAAGGAAAAGCCTGAAGGATAAAAGTTCTAAAGCTTACACTTCAGAAGATTGAGCGGGGAATGAAACATTAGCGTTAACATATTATCCATATTCAGGCAAGTCTACTTATTTGTTGAAATGCACTCTGTGCAATAACGCAAGTCTACTTATTTCTTAAAATGCACTCCATGCAATAACGCAAGTCTACTTAATTGTTGAAATGCACTCCGTGCAATAACGCAAGTCTACTTAATTGTTGAAATGCACTCCGTGCAATAACGCAAGTCTACTTATTTGTTGAAATGCACTTCATGCAATAACGTGTCTTATTTATGAAGTTTATTGTTCTGCAAGTATTGTTTCTTTTGCACCCCGTGCATTAACATGCTTGTTATCTTTTATGTGCAACATGATAAAGATTGTTGAATTTTAATTGAAAACCATGTTAGTATCTGAGTTGAACAACTCTCTTGTATGGGCAGGAGTTTAAGATGTGTTAGGGAACCGATCTAACTCACTGAGGTAACATTTGTCGCAGTTTAGAGGTATCGTAGAAATGATATACACTGTTGATACAATTGTAGCAGTGTTGATGAGACGGGGAACTAATTCATTAGTTCATGGGTGGGGAACCACTCAGTTCACTATATTGATAATCGTTGAAATCTTGTATCAGCTTATTCTTTATATATATCTTGAAAAGGTGATTCTCTTCTCATATATATATCCGTTAGACTTGTTGGGCATTCTTATGCTCATTCTTGCAATTATCTTAAAACAAATTACAGCTAAGGGAGAATTACCAGACGATTCTGGCGGTACAAAGAAAGTTGAAGATGTAGAAGATCTAAACTATGCTAGATTAACATTATTAGCAATGTCTAGAAAGTTCTGATGAGGAAAGGGGTTAGGTCATTTAATTGCGCGCCGTTTTAACGGAAAGCCCCTTCTTTCCTGGGAACTGCCTGGTTGCTAATACTGAAAGTCTCACATAGATAAATAGAGAAGACTTTTAGGACTTATTTGTAATAAGAACAAGTTACCTGGGAATGATGTAACATGAAAGAATGATATTATAATATCATTACTTTTTTGCATTATACTCTGATTATTATAAGTTAAGATTTCTATATACGATTCAAATCCATTATATTGCGAGTTTTTATAGAAACTTATTGTGTACTTTACCTTTAAGTTAATGAATGTTTTGAATAAGGTTATATAAGTCAACACGAAGTCCGACCTGGCTAAAAGAAGCTAGCAGGTGGATTTTTGGGGCGTGACATTATGGTATCAGAGCATTAGGTTATAGCTTTAGGGTAAGAGTACCTTAGGATATAGCCTGCGTAAAATTTTAGAGATAGAAAAAACTCTTAAAAAGAAGCTTAAAAATGCTTATATTGGAATTTCGAGGACGAAATTCTTATAAGGAGGGGAGAATGTAATATCTTGAATATTTATAGAACTTATAAATATGATATTGAATGACTAAAGTTAGCTATAAAGTTAATTTCGAGGACGAAATTCTTTGAAGTAGGGGTGAATGTAATTCCCTGAATATTTATGAGGCTTATAAATACGGTCGTATATGGTTAGAGGTTAATTTAGTGACCTAAAACTAGGTATCGAAAAGTCTAAAATCTTAAACCCCAATGAGATTCAAATTTTGTATCATATGTGCTTAAATAAAGATACAAATGATATTTTGGAGTAGGTGTTTTGTGATTATATCGTATAAACGATAAATTTGGTCAAATAAAATTTTTTCGCCAAGCAGCATTGTCGTGCTTACACGGACAAAATGATTTATCGTGCTTCCGGCAAATTCACTGAAAAGCATCCTGACAAATAATTTTTAGTAAGCTGCTGTGTCGTGTTTCGAAATGACAAAGTGATTTGTCGTGCTTACACTTTGTCGTGCCTACGCCTTGTCGTGCTTACGCCTTGTCGTGCTTACGCCTTGTCGTGCTTACGCTTTGTCGTGCTTACGCCTGGCACACGCCAGCTTACGCCTGGCACACGGTAGGTACTAAAGTGTAATTAACCTAGGTACTAAAGTGTAATTAACCACTTTTTCTTAGCTTAAAGTGTAATTAACCTAGGTACCAAAGTGTAATAAGTCGGGTGCAAAGTGTAATAAGCCGAGCCCCTAACGTGCAATTAGCGAAACTTGGTTTTCCTGTAAATAGCAAGCTTAGTTCTTCATTATTTCCTACCATTTAAGAGCAGTTCAAGAGCAAAAACACTCTATATTTATATTCTGAGAGATATTATGAGATAGAAATTACTTTCTAAGCATCGAAGCGCTACGCGATTGGAAGTAAAGCTAGCAACTACAAGAGGTATTACTCTAGTGGTTATTATTTTCATTCTTCTTTATATATTTAGTAAAAATATACTTTTATAAGCAGTTATAATGCCCAAATTATTTTAAGTATATAGTACAAAAGTCTTATTTTCAAGCAGTTATAATGTCCTATTAATTTCTCTTATATATTAGAAAATATACTTTTTATAAGCAGTTATTATGCCCGATTTTCTTCAACTATTTAGTAAAAATATTCATTTTATAAGCAGTTATAATGCTGAAATTTTCTCAAATATAATAGTCGAATATTCATTTTATAAGTAGTTATAATGCTGAAATTATATCAAATATAATAGTTGAATATTCATTTTATAAGCAGTTATAATGCTCAATTTATTTTAAATATAGTTGATGAATATTCATTTTATATGCAGTTATAATGCTGAAATTATTTCATGTATATTAGAAGGAGTCTTATTTATAAGCGGTTATAATACCCGGAATAAAATTTAAAATATTTAATCGTTAAAATGCTTAATTAGCCTAGCATAATCCAAGGAAAGGAAAAGCCTGAAGGATAAAAGTTCTAAAGCTTACACTTCAGAAGATTGAGCGGGGAATGAAACATTAGCGTTAACATATTATCCATATTCAGGCAAGTCTACTTATTTGTTGAAATGCACTCTGTGCAATAACGCAAGTCTACTTATTTCTTAAAATGCACTCCATGCAATAACGCAAGTCTACTTAATTGTTGAAATGCACTCCGTGCAATAACGCAAGTCTACTTAATTGTTGAAATGCACTCCGTGCAATAACGCAAGTCTACTTATTTGTTGAAATGCACTTCATGCAATAACGTGTCTTATTTATGAAGTTTATTGTTCTGCAAGTATTGTTTCTTTTGCACCCCGTGCATTAACATGCTTGTTATCTTTTATGTGCAACATGATAAAGATTGTTGAATTTTAATTGAAAACCATGTTAGTATCTGAGTTGAACAACTCTCTTGTATGGGCAGGAGTTTAAGATGTGTTAGGGAACCGATCTAACTCACTGAGGTAACATTTGTCGCAGTTTAGAGGTATCGTAGAAATGATATACACTGTTGATACAATTGTAGCAGTGTTGATGAGACGGGGAACTAATTCATTAGTTCATGGGTGGGGAACCACTCAGTTCACTATATTGATAATCGTTGAAATCTTGTATCAGCTTATTCTTTATATATATCTTGAAAAGGTGATTCTCTTCTCATATATATATCCGTTAGACTTGTTGGGCATTCTTATGCTCATTCTTGCAATTATCTTAAAATAAATTACAGCTAAGGGAGAATTACCAGACGATTCTGGCGGTACAAAGAAAGTTGAAGATGTAGAAGATCTAAACTATGCTAGATTAACATTATTAGCAATGTCTAGAAAGTTCTGATGAGGAAAGGGGTTAGGTCATTTAATTGCGCGCCGTTTTAACGGAAAGCCCCCTCTTTCCTGGGAACTGCCTGGTTGCTAATACTGAAAGTCTCAGATAGATAAATAGAGAAGACTTTTAGGACTTATTTGTAATAAGAACAAGTTACCTGGGAATGATGTAACATGAAAGAATGATATTATAATATCATTACTTTTCTGCATTATACTCTGATTATTATAAGTTAAGATTTCTATATACGATTCAAATCCATTATATTGCGAGTTTTTATAGAAACTTATTGTGTACTTTACCTTTAAGTTAATGAATGTTTTGAATAAGGTTATATAAGTCAACACGAAGTCCGACCTGGCTAAAAGAAGCTAGCAGGTGGATTTTTGGGGCGTGACATTATGGTATCAGAGCATTAGGTTATAGCTTTAGGGTAAGAGTACCTTAGGATATAGCCTGCGTAAAATTTTAGAGATAGAAAAAACTCTTAAAAAGAAGCTTAAAAATGCTTATATTGGAATTTCGAGGACGAAATTCTTATAAGGAGGGGAGAATGTAATATCTTGAATATTTACAGAACTTATAAATATGATATTGAATGACTAAAGTTAGCTATAAAGTTAATTTCGAGGACGAAATTCTTTGAAGTAGGGGTGAATGTAATTCCCTGAATATTTATGAGGCTTATAAATACGGTCGTATATGGTTAGAGGTTAATTTAGTGACCTAAAACTAGGTATCGAGAAGTTTAAAATCTTAAACCCCAATAAGATTCAAATTTTGTATCATATGTGCTTAAATAAAGATCCAAATGATATTTTGAAGTAGGTGTTTTGTGATTATATCGTGTAAGTCAAATAAAAAATTTTCGCCAAGCAGCTGTGTCGTGCTTACACGGATAAAATGATTTGTCGAGCTTCCGGCAAATTCACCGAGAAGCGTCCTGACAAATTATTTTTAGTAAGCTGCTGTGTCGTGCTTCGAAATGACAAAGTGATTTGTCGTGCCTACGCTTTGTCGTGTCTACACCTTGTCGTGCTTACGCCTTGTCGTGCTTACGCCTGGCACAGGCTAGGTACTAAAGTGTAATTAACCACTTTTTCTTAGCTTAAAGTGTAATTAACCTAGGTACCAAAGTGTAATAAGTCGGGTGCAAAGTGTAATAAGCCGAGCCCCTAACGTGCAATTAGCGAAACTTGGTTTTCCTATAAATAGCAAGCTTAGTTCTTCATTATTTCCTACCATTTCAAGAGCAGTTCAAGAGCACAAACACTATATATTTATATTCTGAGATATATTGTGAGATAGAAATTACTTTCTAAGCATCGAAGCGCTACGCGATTGGAAGTAAAGCTAGCAACTACAAGAGATATTACTCTAGTGGTTATTATTTTCATTCTTCTTTATATATTTAGTAAAAATATACTTTTATAAGCAGTTATAATGCCCAAATTATTTTAAGTATATAGTACAAAAGTCCTATTTACAAGCAGTTATAATGTCCGATTAATTTCTCTTATATATTAGAAAATATACTTTTATAAGCAGTTATTATGCCCGATTTTCTTCAACTATTTAGTAAAAATATTCATTTTATAAGCAGTTATAATGCTGAAATTTTCTCAAATATAATAGTCGAATATTCATTTTATAAGCAGTTATAATGCTGAAATTATCTCAAATATAATAGTTGAATATTCATTTTACAAGCAGTTATAATGCTCAATTTATTTTAAATATAGTTGATGAATATTCATTTTATATGCAGTTATAATGCTGAAATTATTTCATGTATGTAGACACCCAAATTTTGCGTTTCCTATACTAACCTTGACAGGAGGGAAAAATCGTCAATTAGCCCAGCCTATGAGGCGGAAGGTGGACATAAGTGCGAACACTCAAAGCCACCACGACAACTTGCGATCAAGGCTGACACGACGACGGGCAAAGCAAACACCCATGAATGATGTGGCACTTTTCCCAGCGGTTCAAAGACTGCAAAATGCAAGTCTTTCAGCAGAAACCGATGATCCGACACGAGAATCGAGGTGCAGTTCGAAAAACGAGAAAATCAGCCCACCCAGCCGCGGATTGATCTGCGGCCAAACGATTAAAATAATGGTAGTGCGCGAGACGGCTGAAGTGCGCGGCGGGCGCGGAGAAACCGAGGCCAGCCGCAGATCCATCTGCGGCTGCCTAGGTCAGCCCCTTATCAGGCCATTTTGCATACAGAAACAAAAAAGGAGGCGGCAGCAGCTCGGAAAGGAAGAAGAAAACAGCAGAAAAGAAGAGGAAATCAAGAGAGAAAAGAGAGAAAATAGTGAGGAATTGTATCCATTTTGTGAGATTAGACATTATTTATTTTCTACTCTACTCAATATACAAGTTCATACATATTGTGAGGATCATTTGCAAGGTGAAAAACCCTTTGTTATAGCATTTTTTTATACCATTTTTGTTAAGCTTTTTGTCATCCGAATTATATTAAATGTAGTTATTCTTGTATATTGTTGTGAATCCATGGATTGAGGGCTATTAGTGAGGGTTTCAAATGGAACGAAATTCCTCCTAATGACCCGATGATGTCCATTTGGTGAATTTTTAGCTCGTTGTAATGATGTATCGTGCATAGATTGTTTAGATTGCTATTTTAGTGTATTGTGGGTATGTAACAATTTTGGATGTGAGCCTAGGAGCGTGACCCCGTGGTCCAAATCCGATGATGGACATCTTTTGATATATGTAGTAGGAGCGATGTAGTCTTCATTGTAAAAATGTAATCGTCGGGCCTTAAAACGACGCCAAGGCGAGAATCGTGTTTAAGGCCCCGTAATAGTGAAATATGTGATTGTGGGCGTTGGGGTTATTCGGATGGCTTACATGCCTATGAATAGCCTCCATGCATTGTAATGCTTGATTTGATTTATGACACGAAATTGATTTGAAAGCTAAATGATAATATTTTCATAAAATCAATCAAACTAGGCTATTAACACCACGAGGCTAAAATTTGAAAATGTTAATGAATGTCGATTCCTATTTAACGAGAAAGTCAAAGGAAAAATTGTTTTCAAACATAAAAAATGATTTTATAAAAATAAGTAAGGTTTTATTAAATCTTTGTGCATAGGGTTAAAGAGATCCTAGAAGTTGCCCACCGTGCTATTTACGAAAGCAACGTATAGATCTCGATTCCTATTTTGACGAAGGTTTAGAAAACTCTTGTTTTTGCCAAAACGACACCTAAGGAAAATCTCATAAGTTTTTGATAATTAAAATCAAACCTTTCTCATAAAGCTTTCTCGTTAAGCCAAATGACATTCTAAAGCATTCTCGAAAAAGAAAGCACGACTTTTCATCAAAACCCAAATGGTTTCTTCATGCAAACTCACCACGACATTCACATAGGCACACACACACACACACGCGCACATACACACGCACATTCAAGAATTAAAGGATAGGAAAAGCATCAAGATTGCGGTAACCGTGTTTCACGGAAGTCGGGAGGTGCCTAACACCTTCCCCTCGCTTAAGCAAGCCCCCGAACTCTATGAATCTCGGTTCGCAGACAAATTAAGTCGGAGTCACATATGAGCTAGCGATTTACAAAAACGAAACTCGGATGAGTTGGTACATCCATTTCAAATATACCAACTGACGACTCTGGTCAATTGGCTCATCATAAAAAATGATCTTTCAAAACCCCGTCGACATCAATGCCGATCTTTTCCCAAAATCATCTAATAAAAAAGGCTAAAATCGGGAGAGGCGAGAAACCGGCGTCGGCAGATGGCAACTCTGCTGGGGAGATTAGAGGGCTTAAGCCGCGTACATATCTTGATGCTATCCTATCCTTCAAAATTCATAAAATGTGTGTGTGTGTGTGTGCGATATTTTGATTTTTTTACTTCTGTGGTGTGAATGTGTGTTTTGCCCACTAAATGAATGATTGAATGGAATTGCTTTACTTTTAAGTAATCATTTGCATACGGTGAGGACGATGAATGTGAATGTATGTTGAGAGAGTACCTCCTCTTGAGGCGAACCTGTCGGTTGCTTATTACTGGACTCGAAGGGGCTGCTCCCCGGAGATGGCTCAGGAAACGCACCACCCAAATCCGCTCCAATCGAAAGGTTTCAGACGAGTAGATTGCGAAGATTTGGGGACCTTCATGCCGAAAAGCCTGCGAGAGTAACCCTAGGGTAAGTCAGCCTCTGATAAACCTAACGAAAGGGAAGCTTCTTCATGCCCTTTTATCATTCAGTCGAATAAATAAATGTCATGTAAATGGCATACAACTGTCATACCGGCATCATCGTAATAAATATGTCCTGTATCAAGTGATTACATCACCTGCACATATAAAGAGAATACTGACATGGTTTTGCAGGAAGGCAATCCGTGCCACGTACCAAGGTTTTCTAAAACTTCTAAATAGTATCCTGTCATCAAACACTGACCTTGTTTTGCAGGATAAGATTAGGAGAACCGTGAAAGCGTGGCATAACGATCACAAAGAACCCGGAGTATGGGCATATTCGACCACAAAAAAAAAACACTAAGAAAAAGAAGAAAAAGAAATAATAATAATCATGCATCAGTGTTGACATGCATCCGCCAACATGTAACTGGCACAATACTAAACTACGGCCCTTGTTTGTTTTGCGAGATTGCCCCTACGACCCAACTAATAGGTCGTAAAGTCGATACTCCATCCATCTAAATGGTAGAGGCCGATAGCCATGAAATTACAGTTCTGTCGAAATACGAGGGATTCATCCTAGGACTGAGATTAGCCCTGGGAATTTGAATCAAAAAGATGATAGTAGTTAGAGACTCGAATTGGTCATCCGGCAGGCCATGGGAATATACAACACCAAAGGGCATAAACGGGACCTAGCTACGGGACTGCTGAGATATCTGGAGGCCGAAGAAGCCCACAGACAAATGAACGAAGTACATGGCGATGTGTGCGGAGCCCATATGAGCAGAACATTTTTGGCTAAGAGAATCCTGTGAGCGGGTCACTACTGGCTAACCATGAAAACTGACTGCGATGCTTATGTCAGGAAATGCCATCAATGCCAGATCCATGCCAATGCGATCTATGCACCCCCTAATGAGCTCCATTGCTTGACCTCACCGTGGCCAGTTAGACCGTGCAGCAGGTGATATCCAGGAAGGGGTAAATCCCGGAGTATGGCAGTGAATCCCGGTCAGTAGAAGATCAATGGGTTTTAAAATTTTGAGTTTTATTTCAAATCCCTGCACGCTCATGTCATGTTGTCATGTTATCCAAAAGAAGATCAGGTGCCGAAATGTTTTATATATATGACAAGCATTTTTGTTTTATGTCAGGTACCCTGATCTGAGGCATTCTAGCCTGACAAGCAATAGGCCAAATTTGAAGGAGGATAACAATTTTGGTATAAAGCTAGAGTTCGATCTGATGGGGATTGAGCAGGACGAGACAGATATCGACAATAAGCCTGACGAGATCAAAGGATGGGTCGAAGACGAACCCAAACCCGACTTAGGCCAGACCATCGCCATCAAACATCAGAACCTCTCACGATCACAAAGAACCCGGAGTAGGGGCAAATTCGACCATAAAAAAAAATTCGACCATAAAAAAAAAAAAAAATCGAGTTGTTGAGCCTGTATGGAGATATGTTCGCTTGGTCCCGTGGCGACTGATTGGATTGTCCACAAACGTGGTAGGACATCGACTGCCCATCAAGGAGGGTTTCGGACCAGTTAAGCAAAAGTTGAGAACGTTGAAGCCTGAATGGAGGTTGAAAGTAGGGGACGAGATTATCAAGCGGCTCAAAGCAGGAATCATCACGGTGTCTATTTACCCTGGATGGCTTTCCAACAGAATCCCGTTACCACAGCCTGGAGGAGAAGTAAGGGGCCGCATCGACTATAGAAATCTGAACGATGCCCTCAAGGAGGAGATATGCGACAAATTCAAGATCAAACATTTTGATTCAGTCATTTACCGGCCCAAGATGAATGGGGCAGTGGGGGCTGCAAATAAAACATAAGGACAATCATGGGAAGAATGTCCGCCAATCATCGGGGATGGCCGGATTTATTGTCGATCACCCTGTTTGCCTATCGAACCTCAGTTCGCACATTTGTAGGGGCAGCCCCTTATGCATCTCCTGGGCATACGACAAGAGGGTACGATCCCGAAAATTCAAACGATTTAGTCTTCAAAAGGATCGCGCCCTGCCAAGACGAAGCTATGGGGAATTTCGCTCTAAATTAAAAGGAGCCGTCACGATAAAAAAAAATAAAAAATAAATAAAAAATAAAATCCTCTCTGGGGGAGCCCTCATCTTACGAGGAATGGACGGGAAGGCGTTCCCCAGCCCGTTAATTCTGACTCTGTGAAACAACCCTGTGAAAAAAAATCAGAAATCAAAAAATCAAAAAAATCAAAAATCCCCCAAACCTTTCAACAAGTCAAAGGGCCGGGTCTTTTTTCAGCCCAGTGAGATACCGATGCAACCAGTATGAGGGAGATCACAAGAAAAGCAACTTAGCACTAGGGCATTTGTCAACCACCCAGGAAATGATGACGTGCAAATTGGCACCCATGCAACAATCCCATCAACATGCACCAGCATCATCAAATGCTACCTCATGTCAATTCAATCTTTAACGGTACGATCATCTGGCATTTGTCAAGCATAGTTTTCCCGGGATACGATGATCCGCGTGAGGGGGATTTTATTTGGCTTGATAGGAATCGGATTATTTCTGACAAGCAACCGTGGAGCACGATTGTGAGTATGATTAGACGAAGAAGGCTATTCAACCTTTTGATCGGGTACAAAGCCTTAATTCAAAGCAACGTTTGCGACAGAATCGACCTCATGTGACAGCCTTCACTTTGCATTTGCACAAACTTTTAGTTGTGGGGTATAAAACTATGACGACGTTGATGGCGATTAACACGTAGTCAGACAGTCAATAATTATCAAGCTAAAATCAAGAAGTCAGACGATAAATGATCATCAAGCTAATGTCTTGAATCGTGGCCTGGGTTATTCGAGTAATTAAGCCCGGGGGGTGTCTCTACACCTGATGCCCTAAAGCCATCTGGTTTGGGAGTCGCTGGCCCAACACTCGTTACATGGGTAACCCAGAGCCTAAGAAAACGAACATTACAGTAGAGGAGGCCGAGCAGATTCGAATCGTGGCATGGGCTACTCGAGTAATTAAGCCTAAGGGGTGTCTCTGCATCTGGTGCCCTAAAGCCGTCTGGTTTGGGAGTCACCGGCCTAACACTCGCTACATGGGTAACTCGAGCCTAAGAAAACAAATCTTGCGCAAGGTCAAGCAAAGAATAAATGGTGCAGACCACCCGCTTGTCTCGAACCGTGGCCTTTGTTACTCGAGTAAATAAATTCGAAGGGGTGTCTGTACACCTAATGCCCCAAAACCGTCTGGTTTGGGAGTCATTGGTCCAAAACTCGTTAAATGGGTAACTTTGAATAGCCTAAGAAAACGAGACAAGTGAAGTGGGCTAATAAAGAGAAAAGATAATACAAAAAAAAACTCTCGGCCTTAAACAATGAGTCATGGAAGAGAAACCCCTACTGAGTGCTGCATCGCACAGTGCATTTGTCACATGACGTCAATCCTACTAAGAACGTTGTCCAGAATGGAGACAGAATACCTTTGACAAGGGAAGGTAGTTCTTCTGAATTCAACCTTACTCACGTACAATGACCATGAATGCTTGAAGGTGTTCTTACGATTTCATAACTCGTTAAATAGAAAATCATCAACTCACGAGGGATTGAAAATAACTTCCAATCTAGTACATTCACGGTTCATAACTTGCTAGATTGTGCGATCAACAGATATTCAATTTCATGTGCTTTAACTGCATTTTTGTCGAAATTATAATATCTTTGTGTTGAACTAACACTAACGGCCCGAGCTTCAGGTTTTGGCATTTGTTAGTCATCTGATATGCAGGATCTTGCAGAGCTGTGGATAACTCAGCACGGTCAACATCGTGAGTTTTCGATAGAAATTCTTGGTAGCAACACGCACCAAGGCAGGGGCAGTTAAGAATCGTGAAGGAAGCTGAGGCTGCACATAACTTCTCGTCATTGGGCATCTCCCCAATCCTGACTATCACTGCCTCGACATCCAAATGATCCACATGCCTGAGCATATACAGGGATGATATAATGCGGGACAACAGCATATCGGCCATCAGAAGTGATCCAGAGGCCAAGGAGCCCAACATAGATGTCGATCATCACAGAGAGCGAAACAGACTGCCTCAACTCGATGAAATGAAGACGACCAAGAACAGGCAGAGTACCAAACCAATGTTGAAGTCTAAAAACTACACTACACGACGAGGCGTGATCCAGTCAAATGTGGGCAAACAACGACGACTGTCGAAACGTATCATTTGACTGAACAGGGGTCATTTCTATCTAAAACATATGTTGTGCACATGCATCTATCCATAACATATCTGCCAGATCATGCATAACATCATTTTCATGCATACATGTACGATCAAAATGAAAATCTTCAGGAAAGTACAAGCACGTCGCTTTCAACCTCACGAATGATCACACTGTGATGGCTTTTGCGGCATGGTACGTGGACGATGTTGGTGGGAGATCCAGGACATGAAGCCGATCACACATCCCATTCCAAAAAAATCACTCAAATCCAAACAATGACCCCTGGGAAGGGCTGGTATCCAACCAAAAAATGACCCCTGGGAAGGGCTGGTATCCAAAACAATCAATGATCCTTGGGAAGGGCTGGTATCCAAGCAATCAACGACCCTGGGAAGGGCTGGTATCCAAACAATCAATGATCCCTGGGAAGGGCTGGTATCCAAACAAGGAGTGAACCTGGGAAGGCATCCAAGCAAACCACAACAAGATGGTGAGCAAACCTGGGAAGGCATCCAAGCAAACCACAACAAGGTGGTGAGCGAACCTGGGAAGGAATCCAAGCAAGCCACAACAAGGTGGTGAGCAACCCTGAGAAGGGCTGAGATCCAAACATTAACACCTTGGGAAGGGCTGAGATCCAAACGCTAACACCCTGGGAAGGGCTGAGATCCAAACACTAACACCCTGGGAAGGGCTGAGATTCAAACACTAACACCCTGGGAAGGGCTGAGATCCAAACACTAACACCCTGGGAAGGGCTGGTATCCAAACAACTAACACCCTGGGAAGGGCTAAGATCCAAACACTAACACCCTGGGAAGGGCTGGTATCCAAACAACTAACACCTTGGGAAGGGCTGAGATCCAAACACTAACACCCTGGGAAGGGCTGAGATCCAAACACTAACACCCTGGGAAGGGCTGGTATCCAAACAACTAACACCCTAGGAAGGGCTGAGATCTAAACGATCGACCGGCGACGATAACCGGCGATCACGAGATGGGTGACCGGCGACAATACCCGACCCCGACAAGACAATCGACCGGCGACGATAACCGGCGATTACGATATGGATGTCCGGCGACGAAAACCGGCTCCGACAAGATAACCAACCGGCGACGATAACCGGGGGTTACGAGATGGGTGACCGGCGACGATACTCAGCCCCGACGAGACAATCGACCGGCGACGATAACCGGCGATTACGAGATGGATGTCCGGCGACGAAAACCGGCTCCGACAAGATAACCAACCGGCGATGATAACCGGGGGTTACGAGATGGGTGACCGGCGACGATACCCGGCCCCGACGAGACAATCGACCGACGACGATAATCGGCGACTACGAGATGGATGTCCGGCGACGAAAACTGGCTCCGACAAGATAACCAACCGGCGACGATACTCGGGGGTTACGAGATAGGTGACCGGCGACGATACCCGGCCCCGACGAGACGATCGACGACGACGATAACCGGCGATTACGAGATGGGTGATTGACGACGAAACCCGGCCCCGACAAGATGATCGACCGGCGACGATAACCGGCGATTACGAGATGGGTGACCGGCGACGATACCCGGCCCCGACAAGACAATCAACCGGTAACGATATCCGGTGATTACGAGACAAATGACCGGAGACAAAACCCGGCGCGGACAAGACGATTGCGTGAGGCATTGACACCCTTACGAATGTTTTGCATGCTTTGCATCTTGTGTTGCATCATAAGCTACATGTGTTGCACCATGTATGTACTGTCATTCTTATGCACTGTCATTCATGCATCGTGTGTCTACTTCTTTATCATGTTCATTTCATTTAAGCATTTCATAAACATGATAAAGAGGGGCAGCTGTAGACACCCAAATTTTGTGTTTCCTATACTAACCTTGACAGGAGGGAAAAATCGTCAATTAGCCTAGCTTACGAGACAGAAGGTGGACATAAGTGCGAACACTCAAAGCCACCATGACGACTTGCGATCAAGGCTGACACGACGACGGGCGAAGCAAACACCCATGAATGATGTGGCACTTTTCCCAGCGGTTCTCGGACTGCAAAATGCAAGCCTTTCAGCAGAAACTGATGATCCGACACGAGAATCGAGGTGCGGTTCGAAAAATGAGAAAATCAGCCCACATAGTCGCGGATTGATCTGCGGCCAAACGATTAAAATAATGGTAGTGCGCGAGACGGCTGAAGTGCGCGGCGGGCGCAGAGAAACCGAGGCCAGCCGCAGATCAATCTGCGGCCAGCCGCAGATCTTTCTGCGGCCAGCCGCAGATCCATCTGCGGCCAGCCGCAGATCCATCTGCGGCTGCCTAGGGCAGCCCCTTATCAGGCCATTTTGCATACAGAAACAAAAAAGGAGGCGGCAGCAGCTCGGAAAGGAAGAAGAAAACAACAGAAAAGAAGAGGAAATCAAAAGAGAAAAGAGAGAAAATTGTGAGGAATTGTATCCATTTTGTGAGATTAGACATTATATATTTTCTACTCTACTCAATATACAAGTTCATACATATTGTGAGGATCATTTGCAAGGTGAAAAACCCTTTGTTATAGCATTTTGTTATACCATTTTTGTTAAGCTTTTTGTCATCTGAATTATATTAAATGTAGTTATTCTTGTATATTGTTGTGAATCCATGGATTGAGGGCTATTAGTGAGGGTTTCAAATGGAACGAAATTCCTCCTAATGACCCGATGATGTCCATTTGGTGAATTTTTAGCTCGTTGTAATGATGTACCATGCATAGATTGTTTAGATTGCTATTTTAGTGTATTGTGGGTATGTAACAATTTTGGATGTGAGCCTAGGAGCGTGACCCCGTGGTCCAAATCCGATGATGGACATCTTTTGATATATGTAGTAGGAGCGATGTAGTCTTCATTGTAAAAATGTAATCGTCGGGCCTTAAAACGACGCCAAGGCGAGAATCGTGTTTAAGGCCCCGTAATAGTGAAATATGTGATTGTGGGCGTTGGGGTTATTCGGATGGCTTACATGCCCATGAATAGCCTCCATGCATTGTAATGCTTGATTTGATTTATGACACGAAATTGATTTCAAAGCTAAATGATAAGATTTTCATAAAATCAATCAAACAAGGCTATTAGCACCACGAGGCTAAAATTTGGAAATGTTAATGAATGTCGATTCCTATTTAACGAGAAAGCCAAAGGAAAAATCGTTTTCAAACATAAAAAATGATTTTATAAAAATAAATAACGTTTTATTAAATCTTTGTGCATAGGGTTAAAGAGATCCTAGAAGTTGCCCACCGTGCTATTTACGAAAGCAACATATAGATCTCGATTCCTATTTTGACGAAGGTTTAGAAAACTCTTGTTTTTGCCAAAACGACACCTAAGGAAAATCTCATAAGTTTTTGATAATTAAAATCAAACCTTTCTCATAAAGCTTTCTCGTTAAGCCAAATGACATTCTAAAGCATTCTCGAAAAAGAAAGCACGACTTTTCATCAAAACCCAAATGGTTTCTTCATGCAAACTCACCACGACATTCACATAGGCACACATACACACACGCGCACATACACACGCACATTCAAGAATTAAAGGATAGGAAAAGCATCAAGATTGCGGTAACCGTGTTTCACGGAAGTCGGGGGGTGCCTAACACCTTCCCCTCGCTTAAGCAAGCCCCCGAACTCTATGAATCTCGGTTCGCAGACAAATTAAGTCGGAGTCACATATGAGCCAGCGATTTACAAAAATGAAACTCGGATGAGTTAGTACATCCATTTCAAATATACCAACTGGCGACTCTGGTCAATTGGCTCATCATAAAAAATGATCTTTCAAAACCCCGTCGACATCAATGCCGATCTTTTCCCAAAATCATCTAATAAAAAAGGCTAAAATCGGGAGAGGCGAGAAACCGGCGTCGGCAATGTATATTAGAAGGAGTCTTATTTATAAGCGGTTATAATACCCGGAATAAAATTTAAAATATTTAATCGTTAAAATGCTTAATTAGCCTAGCATAATCCAAGGAAAGGAAAAACTTGGAGGATAAAAGTTCTAAAGCTTACACTTTAGAAGATTGAGCGGGGAATGAAACATTAGTGTTAACATCTTATCCATATTCAGGCAAGTCTAGTTATTTGTTGAAATGCACTCCATGCAATAACGCAAGTCTACTTATTTGTTAAAATACACTCCGTGCAATAACGCAAGTCTACTTAATTGTTGAAATGCACTCCGTGCAATAACGCAAGTCTACTTAATTTTTGAAATGCACTCCGTGCAATAATGCAAGTCTACTTATTTGTTGAAATGCACTTCGTGCATTAACATGCTTGTTATCTTTAATGTGCAACATGATAGGGATTGTTGAATTTCAATTGAAAACCATGTTAGTATCTGAGTTGAACAACTCTCTTGTATGGGCAGGAGTTTAAGATATATTAGGGAACCGATCTAACTCACTGAGGTAACATTTGTCGCAGTGTAGAGGTATCGTAGAAATGATATACACTGTTGATGCAATTGTAGCAGTGTTGATGAGACGGGGAACTAATTCATTAGTTCGTGGGTGGGGAACCACTCAGTTCACTATATTGATAATCGTTGAAATCTTGTATCAGCTTATTCTTTATATATATCTTGAAAAGGTGATTCTCTTCTCATATATATATCCGTTAGACTTGTTGGGCATTCTTATGCTCATTCTTGCAATTTTCTTAAAACAAATTATAGCTAAGGGAGAATTACCAGACGATTCTGGCGGTACAAAGAAAGTTTAAGATGTAGAAGATCTAAACTATGCTAGATAAACATTATTAGCAATGTCTAGAAAGTTCTGACGAGGAAAAGGGTTAGGTCATTTAATTGCGCGCCGTTTTAACGGAAAGCCCCCTCTTTCCTAGGAACTGCCTGGTTGCTAATACTGAAAGTCTCAGATAGATAAATAGAGAAGTCTTTTAGGACTTATTTGTAATAAGAACAAGTTACCTGGGAATGATGTAACATGAAAGAATGATATTATAATATCATCACTTTTCTGTGACACCCCCAAATCCGGGTACTTAATTTCCACTGATTTGGTGTTCACTATCTCAATCATTCACATCTAACTACCCATAATAAACTTAAGTAAACATCTTCCCAAAATGGGTTACATCACCAAACTATTAAACAATCAAATCCCAGGTCATCTTAACCTTAATACATCAACGCGAAATAAAACATAATTTTAAACAAGTCTTGTTACATAAAACATCAATTAGACAACAAATCTTAAGCTACTTCTGCAACTTGCCCTTTCCTTTACTCGTGGACGGCTCGTCCTGCTTTTCTGGCCTAGCTGTAATATTTAGTGCAAGAGTGAGCAAACAATTGCTCACAAGTACGATAACAATATTATTTAAATGAAATGGATTTCAAATAAGGAGTAATAGTTTTCTGAATCTCAGTCAATAAATGATCAAAGTCTAAAAGCTCGTTAGAATGCTTGATTCAAGGAAAAATAGATTTCAAGATTTAGAAATTATATCTGAGGGTCACAAGACCTTGAACTATGTCCTAGGTTAACAAGTATTTCTACTGTAACCTTTAACAGTCATATATACTATGGACCATCATCTCGTACTCAGGGGGATCAGCCCTTTGTACAATGTATTGTGCACAAACATTTTAACGATGTCGCGTAAATAATCCCCTATATTAGGGTTGTTCATCTCAGTTTATCATCTGAATCCGTACCAAAAGGAACTTGGCTTAGAACAAGTATAGAAAATATTCTAAGTCTTTGAAATCGCTCATCAACTAAGGACTAGCTGAATCAATAAGGGTTTGCTAGTCTAATTCATCAATAGAGTTTGTTCAATAGAAACTATACTCGAAATTTGAATAACAAACAATGATTGGAATAAAGCTTAAGTACGTAACATGATAGTAACCTTGCTTGAATATCAATAAGCTAAGGTCAATATGCTTGCTCAATATAAATAAACTTGCTTTGAATAAATTAACAAGTTAAAAGGGAAGAACAACTTGCCTCAAGCGTAGATTACAAATTAAATATCTCACGATCCTTAAACAACCTATACATTTAATTATAAAATGATAACATAATTAGTCAGAAAATTAAAAGCGTATTAGGCTTGCTAATTATCTCATTTTATTATAACACTTCGGTTATCATTCAATAATCAATGAATGCTAGCTTAATAACCATCATGACCACTCATTGGTCATTTATAAATTTTAAAACTTGTTTATAACATCATAGAAGGAATTATAAAGAAATAAAAATAAAAATAAAAATAAAAATTTTAGTTACTGTTTCTCTCGCCGGGGCGGGAAAATCCTTACCAAAATCTCGCCGGGGCGAAGATTTTCTTAACATAACTCTCGCCGGGGCGAAAAAATCAGTACATTTCTCTCGCCGGGGCGAGAGACTCGGCAGACTTCTTCTCCAACTCGCGAACCAGTGAAAACTTAGGCCAATTTTGGCCAAATTTTCCGAATTCTACCATCCAGTACACAAACTAAATATACCCAGACATCCCACATGCTAGAAAATAATTACCTAACATGTTTCTAACCACTCTAAACATTATAAAACACATAATCAACCAATTACAAACCCAAAATTTCACTGTTTATGAAAAATATTCATATATTAGCCATATCAATAAAATTAAACTCTGTAACTTCATCTTTCAACCAATTAAAACCATTCTTCTTGCATTATTCTTGTTTTTCATCATATAATCATAAACAATTATCAATTAACCAATTAATAACCAAATTAAACATCAATTCTATATATATATATACCATACATGAAATAAAACTCTGTGAAAACCAAAACTCAATTCTAAACATACATTCGTAAATTAACACCTTCAATTTAACTTATAATCATCACATAATCATCATATAATCATCATATAATCATCATATAATCATCTAAAACATATTTACTACTAAGAAATTCATATTTTAAACCAATAGATTTTATACAGAGAACTAAAATACAATGAAAAGTTATACCTTCTATTTAGGACTGATCAAAAAACGGATAAAACCGAATAACCGAACCGAACCAATTTTTTTTAACCGAATTATTTCGGTTATTCGGTTTTTTTCTAATTTCGGTTATATCCGATTTCTTATTCGGTTTTCGGGTTCGGGTTTGGTTTTCAGTTTTTTGTTATTCGGTTAACCGAATAACCGAATTAAAATTTATGTCATGCAATGAAATGTTTAGCTTAGGCTCGTCTTTCTAATAAGACTGTCAAGTGATCTCAAACTTGTAATTCTATGTAAAAGCTTATTGTTTAAGAGAAAGCTTCAAATGTCCATGGGGAACTTGAACAGTTGATTATAAATCAGCGAACACATGGTAAGTTTTGGAGTCTACAACGATAAGCCTCAAGGCAGAAACTGCTGCTGCAACAGACGTGCAGCAAAAAAAGAAGACATTTAGCCAGTGCCAGAACTTTGGTAAAGAAGTTAACGTGTTCTTCCTTGCAACTAGGTACATGGGGTCGCAAGGATAAATGTAAGGGGAAATTTGTTGATAGCCCCCGTGAAGCTCATGAAATAGAGTAGACACAAATGTGGTTAAAGCTAAATAACCACGTCACCCCAATTCTGAATGACAAGCTGCAAGCAGCCAGTGCGCTTCCTTTAATGCCATATTTTGTGTCCAAAAACTCGTACATTGGACTAGCAAATATCTACAAACAACATGATGCGGTGGATCCATAGGCCCAATATCCGGTGAAGGCAACAACATATAATGGTAAAACACCTACTGTGAATTGAAAGTAAGACCTTTCATCATGTTCTTAACAGCAGGATGTTTTTTGCTGAACTTAAATGACTCTCCAATGCATTCAGTCACTAGTCTGAGTCCAAACTTAAATGTTAATCAGCCTTCATTTCGGTTATTATCCGAACACCCGAATTTACCATTCGGTTATTCGGTAATTCGGTAATTCGGTTATCTTAAAATTTGGTTACTTGTTCGGATATAAAAAATGTGCATATTTCGGTTTTCGGTTATAACCGAATAGCCTATTCGGTTCGGTTATATCCGAATTGCTCACCGCTACTTCTATTACTAAAGAAAACTTGGTTAATACTCCTTTGGTTTTGGAATTCTCCTCTCCAATCTCCAAGTTCTTCTCCTCAACTTCTCTCTTTTCTCTCAACTCTCAAAACTCTGCTCTCTCTTTTCTAATTCACAGAGCTCTCAACAATACTCTGTTCTGTTTTTTTAACTGATAAAGCTTTAACAAACAAATAAAAACTGATAACTTAAAAATAATAACGTATTCCTTATTAACTCATCAGTTGCAAAATTCAAAAAGCCATAAGGCTTGTTTGGCAAATACTTATTAAAATAATCTATTATTCTAACTAAAGGTCTTAAGGCCTTGTTTGGTAAAACAAAATTAAAATAACCCATTATTTCTAAACAAAGGTCATAGGGCCTTGTTTGGTAAAACTGAATTAAACACTTTCTCATTTATTTTAATAAATCATTATAACATATAATTTAAAATGTCACACTTCTAATTTAATAAATTCAATTAAACCTTACTAACTAAATTAATAATTTTATTTAACAAATAACAATAATACCAAATAAATTCTCTTATTCAAATAAATCATTTATTCAAATAAACCTCTTCATCGTCTAATTTAATTATTAAATTAAATTAGAATAAACATAACAAATCACATTCAAATAACATTTAACATTATTAAACTTAACATATACCCATTCCACAAAAACTTAATAAATTATTTATTTAGCTCAATAAATTAATAAAAATATTTATATAACTCAATAAATATTTTTATTCAATCACAAAAATTGCATTCGTTACATTTTCCGCATTATACTCTGATTATTAGAAGTTAAGATTGCTATATACGATTCAAATCCATTGTATTGCGAGTTTTTATAGAAACTTATCGTGTACTTTGCCTTTAAGTTAATGAATGTTTTGAATAAGGTTATATAAGTCAACACGAAGTCCGACCTGGCTAAAAGAAGCTAGCAGGTGGATTTTCGGGGGTGTGACAATATCGATATTCCCTATCTATCTGACATTCACAGTATTAACAATAAGATTATTCTTAGAACTGAGGGGCACATTCTGGTAAAGGTGGCACCTTACCGACGCTCATTAAGTGTAACCTCAGCGCTTACAGAACTCCCAGTATCATTTAAATACCCTCATTCAGATGTATAGTTCGTATAGATACTGTATTTACTTAGTACAACTATGCTAAAGAAAGTAAAGATCAGAGTATAATGCATTCGATGTAATAAAGGATGATAATATATTACATATCATTAAGTTCGGTTACATCGTTCTCAGTACTAAATTATTACAACAAAACTTTATAAAAGACTTGAATTATTCAAAAACAGTAAATAAAACTAGTAAACATATTTTTTTCCTTTGTCTGTCCTAGAAGTACCGGGATTATCATTTAAAACTGCAAAAGAAGATATATGCAAGAATGAGCTACAAATGCTCAGCAAATTCTTTTGAAAATGTAAACACAATGTGTTTGATTTGGAAGATGTCAATGATGTATAACTGAGGATTCTGTACATGAACCATATATTTCAATTAGTTCTATCAGTCTTCAATGACTTAGAACCGTTTGATTTCGAATATCGGGTAGGGGATCAGCCTAACCAATATCCTAGGAGTATGCATATCATCCTACAATTTTGTGTCGATATATAATCACCATTTACCAGCACCTTATATCAAGGTGTTTTAGTTCACCTTACATCAAGGTGTTCAATTTTTCAGTATAAGATGTCATACCAAAACAATTTGGTTTGACACAACAATTTACGCTCAAATAAACAATATATGAATAATGATTCATTTCTTAAGTTATGCTGAACAAGAAGCAATAACTTCACAACAATTGATAGGAAGATGTAATAGAATTGCTTAAATGTAACAAGGTTAGAAGACTTGCCTCGTATATCTTTTACAGTTAATATAACGGTCTAAACGTTCGTCATAAATCCTTTACGATTATAAGTTTATGTAGACAATTAAGCATTTAACGATTAAATCTTTTAAGTTTTATTTCGGATATCATAACCACATATAAATAAGACTTCTTCTACAATATAAGAAATAATTTTAGCATTATAACTGCTTATAGAATGAATATTTTTCAACTATATTTAAAATAAATTGAGCATTATAACTGCTTGCAAATGAACATTCGGCTATTATATTTGAGAAAATTTTAGCATTATAACTGTTTATAAAATGAATATTCGGCTATTATATTTGCGAAAATTTCAGCATTATAACTGCTTATAAAATGAAAATTTTTACTAAATAGTTGAAAAAATTAGGACATAGTAACTGCTTATAAAAGTATATTTTCTAATATATAAGAGAAGTAAATCGGATATTATAACTGCTTTTAAATAGGACTTTTGTACTATATACTTAAAATAATTTGGGCATTATAACTGCTTATAAAAGTATTTTTTTTTACTAAATATATATAAAGAAAAATGAAAATAATAACCACTAGAGTAATACCTCTTGTAGTTGCTAGCTTTACTTCCAATCGCGCAGCGCTTCGATGCTTAGAAAGTAATTTTTATCTCACAGTATCTCTCAGAATATAAATATAGAGTGTTTTTGCTCTTGAACTGCTCTTGAAAAATAGTAAGGAATGAATGAACTGAGCTTGCTATTTATAGAAAAACCAAGTTTCACTAATTCCACATTAGGGGCTCGGCTTATTACACTTTGCACCCTAGCATATTCTTACAATATTCTTCTAAGCTCCTCAATGAAAATATCTTCCAAGCTCGACAATACGACTTGCAGTTGAACCTATCTTCTAAGCTCCTCAATGAAAATATCTTTAAGCTCAACAATGCAGCTTGCAATTTAAGCTCCTCAATGAAAATATCTTCCAAGCTCGACAATGCAGCTTGCAATTGAACCTATCTTTTAAGCTCCTCAATGAAAATATCTTACAAGCTCGACAATGCAGCTTGTTACTTTAAGCACGACAAATCACTTTGTCATTCTTAAGCACGACACAACAACTTGTCAAAAATAATTTGTCGGAATGCTTCTTGGTGAAATCGTGGAAAGCACGATAAATCGTTTTGTCAATGTAAGCACGACTAAGAAGCTTGACCAAAAAATTTTATTTAACCTAATTCATCGTTTACACTATATAATCACAAAACACCTGCTTCGAAATATCATTTCAATATTTATTAAGCACATATGTTACAAACTTCAAATCTCATTAGGGCTTAAGGTTTTAAACTTCTTGATACCTAATTTTACGTTATACGTTCTAATTATAAACGTATACGATAATGTTTTCGAATCGTATTAGGTTTTCAAAGATTACCTGAACAGCCGTTCATTAGAATATATCATCACATAACACTGAGTCGGAATAAAAACTTTCATTTAATAAACACATAATTTACATATACAAATCTTATTAGGTTTTAGAATATTACAAATCCTTCTACCATACAATGTCCCAATTAAATATAAGGCATGGAACTACTGTCAAGTCTTATTTTATTTAATTATATGTATTTCGATTCTCAAATGCACAACTCTAAATAATACAAATTAGAAACTCCTTTCTAATTTCATTCTGCCTTGGCTAAGGACTACTGAGATGTCATTTATCGAATCACATAGGACATTCACATCTTTTACTAGATATGGTAGATTTTTTGTTGATCATTTACCTATCTCCATATATAACTTATTATACACAACCATACTTTTTGATATACCCGAAAGGTCTTAAGGGACATGTTAAAGTATAACTCATCTTACACAATATACTATGATGATCTCAAGTCCAAGGATCACTTGTACTACTATCACTAGAAGCATTCCTATTAACAGGCAAGTAAAACTCCATTAGGTATTCCTTAGCGAGCAACGTTGAGTGAACTTATTCTCCAATAAGAACCTATATACTTGCTTTAATCTCTCTATGCAAATGATTATGAGATCAATCATCCTCTTCCTAAAAGCAAGCAACGTATGTACTAATCTATTTGGATTCACTAATCCCCTTTTTAGTAATCCAACAATTAGGAACGATTTTAGTTTTAAGCTTTCTAAGAATTTAGAACTCATTAGCACAATCATCATCATGATTCTAAAAGCATTGCTCAAAACTATGGGTTTATCACATTTAATATAACAGCACCATGTAGATAAAGTAAAATGCCTTTAATACTTTTATTTATAAATGAATAAGATTACAAAGTATATGCTACATCATATCAAATATGATTGGCTTGTGTGCATACTACTTTCAATTTTCATTGAGGAGCATAGAAGATAGGTTCAATTGCAAGCTGCATTGTCGAGCTTGGAAGATATTTTCATTGAGGAGCTTAGATTGCAAGCTGCATTGTCGAGCTTGGAAGATATTTTCATTAAGGATCTTAGAAGATAGGTTCAATTGCAAGCTGCATTGTCGAGCTTGGAAGATATTTTCATTGAGAAGCTTAGATTGCAAGCTGCATTGTCGAGCTTGGAAGATATTTTCATTGAGGAGCTTAGAAGATAAGTTCAATTGCAAGCTGCATTGTCGAGCTTGGAAGATATTTTCATTGAGGAGCTTAGATTGCAAGTTTCATTGTCGAGCTTGGAAGATATTTTTATTGAGGAGCTTAGAAGATAAGTTCAATTGCAAGCTGCATTGTCGAGCTTGGAAGATATTTTCATTGAGGAGCTTAGAAGAATATTCTAACAATATACTAGGGTGCAAAGTGTAATAAGCTGAGCCCCTAAGGTGCAATTAGTGAAACTTGGTTGTCCTATAATTAGCAAGCTTAGTTCTTCATTATTTCCTACCATTTCAAGAATAATTTAAGAGCAAAAACACTCTATATTTATATTCTGAGAGATATTGTGACACCCCCAAATTCAGGTACCAAGGTCTATAACCTTAAATAAATACATCACATAATACATTAATAATACAAAACGATTCCACAATTACATAACGGGATAGTCCAAAACTCGGGAAATAGCTAGGTTTTTGAAGACCCAACTCTTATAACATCCAAGGGGTGGCAAAAACACATCATTCTTCATTTCTACTTGTAACCTAGAGTGAGAAAGAGAGAGAGAGGTGGCTTGGAGAGGGAGGCCATGGCTCTTGTCCATGTTTCTTCAAGAGCTTCAAGGAGCAACAATGGTGGGATCTTCAACAACATCAATGAAGGAGCTTCAACCAACAACTAAGGGAAGTCATCCTTTCTTTTCTTTTTCCTCTAATGGCTGGAACTCATTCTTGGGGATCTAGTGCTACTAATTGTAACACCAATGGAGGCAAGGAATTGAATTAAACTTCTAGTTTTTTATTTGATACTTGTATTATCCATGGATGATTACCCAATATTTAGAATAGTTTGATTTATTTGTTATGAATTAAACTTTTATCTTGCTTTCCTTTTGATTGGTATCATATGGATTGGTTCTTTATATTTTGTGCTTAATCAAAATACTTGAGTGTGGATATTTTGTTCTTAGCTCTTTACCTATCTATTTATGTTTTAATAAATTTTTTAATTCAGATCGAGATGCTTTGAAATTGTTATTGGGCTACATTAGAGATAATTTCTCGTGGGATCGATACTCTACTTACACTTTATTACTTGTTGACCGCGTATACTTGCGCGTATTTGTTATTATATTAATCGGACAACATGTTTTTGGCACCGTTGCCGAGGAATTAGTTTTTTAATGTTTTCCAATGGTGATTTCAATCAATTTGATCATATGTTAAACTTTAATTCATGTATTTATTTTATGATTACACGTGTTCACCAATTGTGATAAATAGGCTGACAGGACAATAGGTAAATGCATTGCTCGTGTGCGAGACTTGGCGTAAGCTGGGGCCTCACAGTTCTATTTATTGTTATGGTTTGCGAATTGGATTGGCAAGACTTGGCATAAGCTGGGGCCTTGCCCGAGACTTGGCGTAAGCTGGGGCCTCAAGGTTCAATTTTGCATGACATGTTTTTATTAAAAAAAAATAAAACAAAAAAAAAGAAAAAAAGAAAGAGAGCTATAATTTAAACTTGTATTTTTGTTTTAATTAAAGTCAGGCTGAGGACTTTAAACCAAGCGCTTGATGGGAGGCAACCCATTATCTCTATTCGTATCCTTTATGTTTAGTTGTTATATCTCAATTTCGCAAGTTTTAAATATTTAAGTTTCTAAGTTTTAAATGTATGTGTTTTTATTAGTTTATCTTGTGAGTTCGATTTGCTTTATAGGACCATTCTTCGCTCAAATTGTCTAATGTATGCTTGGTATGTTGCATTGTATCAGGTTGGATGTGTTGAGGATGACCATTGCTTCGAATTGTGAAAAAAAAAATCAGTTTTTGGGATATAGGGGGTTGGCGCTGCGGCGAGCTCCTGAAGAACAAAATTCCCGCCTCGGCGGCGATCTCGCCCCGGCAGCAAAACACAGTACAGTTTCCCGCCCCGGCCCGAGTTCACCCCGATGAGCTCACAAGGCATGATTTTCTTGCCCCGGCAAGCTAAAAAAAAAAATTCCCAAGCCAGATTGTATTATCATTCACACTTCCAAACTCATTCTTCCCCTCTCCCACATGGATTCATCTTAACCCACTGAGCATTCAAAAGTATTCATCTCCAAATTGAAGGTACTAAACAAACAACTTCTTTTGCCAACACCAAGCAAGGTACTCACTCCAATTTTTGCGTACAAGTAAAATAAATTTGTCAATTGTGATGGGTATTCTTGGTTAGTTAAACTGTTGTACTTGGATTTGTATTGGGTAATCTTGCACTGTTAAATTTGGATAAATTTATATTGGTTGCCCAATTGAGTTTGTGTTGGCTCAATTGGAGGATTTTGGGTTATTCATTGCTATGATTTGATTGAATATTACAATAACTTAGCAATTTTTGTTGAAACTGAGTTTGGGGGAGGTATTTGATGAAGAATTTCAGTCAGTGCACATCACGTAGTCAACGAATTGTTTAAAAGAAAGTTGGCCTGATTGAGCATTGTTTGATAAGGAATTACTTAGTTACTATCTGAATGTCGTCCCAATGCATGTTCCTGAGCCATAACCGTTACCAGTTTATCCACCATCAGACTTAAATGTTTAGAAAGCTATGGTCGAGCATGACGCTTGGCCAATCAGGGAAGTTCTCAATTTTCATTTCTTTATCTTATAAACAATGAGGACATTGTTCACTTTGAGTTTGGGGGTGGATCATATAGCATTGGCATCATAGCTACATAGCATGTGTTAGTTATTTGTACATTTTTATGTTTGTTTGCTATTTTGAAAAAAAATAAAAAATTAAGACTTGTCTCTTGAGCATTATTTTAATTTGATTTGAACTACAATTCATGGGCTATGATAAGAAGTTGATTGAATAGTTTCTGACTCATGGAAAATGGATAAATGTTACTTAGTCCTTGTGCTTAATCGTTATTGTGGTTATTATTTTGTTTATGCGTCCTTTCACTCTTTTGCACTTACCCATGAGTATTGAACTAGTTGTATGCTTAGAGAAGGCTGTTATAACCGAATGCTTGTGAAAAATATCTATAAACTCTAGAACTTGTTTAAACATCACTCGAAGTAAGGTGTCCAAATTTGTTGTGTTTGAATTGATGGTCATGTGGTGAGTTGAGATGGAGCGTAAAATGCACTCACTCATGGACACATACTTAAGGGAGATAGAGCGTAAAACACACTCTCCTATAATTCCACAATCCACCTCCAAACGTGACCACCAAATGAATCTCCTCGATTCAGCTCCTAACGTACTCAATACGAGTTTAATACTAAGGTTATAACCTAGGCTTCGTATTCCTAAAGTTAAAAACCTACAGCTCTGATACCAACGTGCGACACCGCTAAATTCAAGTACCAATACCTCGAATCTGGTGCTCACGATAAAGTACATCCATACACCTCTAAACAACATAAATTAACTAATGCGGAATAAATAAACATATGTTGTTCATTACAAAAGGTTTACTACGGTCTCAAGGTCTATAACCTTAAATAAATACATCACATAATACATTAATAATACAAAACGATTCCACAATTACATAACGGGATAGTACATATAACTATTCCTTATGTTTTCCTTTGCCTTTGTCCACTTTGGAACTCTTCGGCTTAACTGCAATAGGTTCATGATATAGCAAGGGTGAGCAACTACTTTGCTCAACAAGTTTAAAATGAATAAGGAAGATATATCATGAATGAATGAGAATAATAATCGCATAGTTTAACAATTTAAGAACATTGAAAAAATAGCTGACAATATAATCAAGTTCAAATGAAATAATGAATATTGATTATTTACTGCTGAGTGGTCCAATAGACCATGAACTTTTTGGCCCAAAGAATCAATCATTCAACTAACTCTCCTAAAAACTGGCCCGTCAGTAGTACGTGAGGGGATCAGCCTCTCCTACCCTATGTATATTGATGAGTGGGTTTTATACCTACGAATCAGGTCTTGTTAGACTTAATTGTGGTCTTTAAGTGTTTTTAGTATTGTTTTATTCGTTTTTGTGTTTGTTTATTGTAGGATTGGAGCTGGAGGGGCAAAAGAGTCATTTTGGAGCTTAAAGGATTAAAATCAGACTTGGTGGCATTTTTGTAAATATGAGGACATGACCTAGCGCCAGAGGCGCTAGGATTAGTACTAAGGTAGCGCCAGAGGCGCTAGGGCATGACTTTTGATGCTGAGTTGCGGCTGGAGGAGGAAAAGGAAGCCAATTTGGAAGAGGATTGAGACTAATATTGATCAGATTTAGAGAAGAAAACGGAGAGAAGGAACTTGGAGACTATTATTTTTATTATTATTATTATTTTACTTTTCTAGATATAGTTTTTGGGATTTTTTCACTATGGATTATTATTGTTCAAGTGTTGGATTTTGATTAAGCTTACTTTGGATTTTATTCAACAATTGGGTTTGATCAATCTACTTCTTCTTACTTCAATTGATTGTTTATTTTTCTATGTGTAGTTTTGATCCCATAATGGCTTTTGGTTCAGTCATGAACTAATCTCCATTATGGGATTCTAACGGATTTTAATATGTAGTCTAATTATAAACTTGATTGTTAGATTGTTTTGCATATCATAAAGAACTTCTATCATGATTGTCTTGCATGTATGAATGCTTGATCACCATTCGTTCTCAGTGCTTGTATGGAATTGAAAAATAACATATAAGTATGGATTATAGTCATGATAGCTTGTGAATATGAGGCTTAATTGGATAGCTTAATATTTTGTGAATCAGATAGAAATATATTGTTTCACCGTAAGAGTCAAAATAAGGGCTTGTGCTTTAAATCAATATAATTGCAATTTCACATAGAAATATAGTGATTTTGGTTATAGTGGTGATTACATGGTGTCTATTGAGTATGGATATTATGTAAGTAGAGCATAATACATTGACAAATGGTTATGTTTATTTTAGTGTCCTTGGCTACTTTTCTTTGATATGTGAACTTATTAGTATGATGGTGGTAATTAGATGAACTATTGCATGAAGTTAGGATCCCATTAATTCCAAGTTAGATATATTTTGTTAGTATTCGCATCTTTAGTTGTTAATTTGTTTAGAAATAATTTTGTCACCAAAATCAAGTCATTAGTTTAGGCAAATAAATATAGTGATAGAACTGATGCATAGTGATTTAACTTAACACTTTCTCTGTGGGACGATTCTCTACTTCCTCTGTATTACTTGTTGACCACGTATACTTGCGTGAGTTAGAGTTCTTTTACTAAAGACTAAAAAGAGGCAACAAGTTTTTGACATCGTTGCCAGGGAAAGGCGTTTAGATTTTTTTTGTTATCATCAATTTTAAGCTATATTATTTGACTTAGACAAATCTAATCTTTTCTCATTTCTATTTTTATTTTTGTTTTGGTTTCAGGTACTTGTAGAATTTTTATGCACACACGATCATCCAACTCAGAATTGACTCCAGCACAGGATATTATTGACGGAAGAGGTTGGAAAGCAAGAGTGCGTAGGAATTTACAAGCACAGTTGGAAGGAACTATACTGAATATGGCGGAAGAACAAAGAGTAGAGCAAAGAGAGGAGCATAAAGCTTTGCGGGACTATTCTATGCCGAATATTAATGGATTGCAATCTAGTATAGTCAGACCGGCGATAGCAACAAACACTTTTGAGATAAAACCGGGCACCATTCAAATGGTGCAGAATTCGGTCCAGTTTGGGGGTGCTGCTACAGACGATCCTAATGAGCATCTATTGAGCTTCATTGAAATATGCGATATATTCAGGTATAATGGGGTGACGGAGGATGCTATCCGACTAAGACTATTTCCATTCTAATTGAGGGATAGAGCGAGAAGTTGGCTTCATTCTTTGCCTTCGGGATCAATAACTACATGGGAGGACTTAGCACAAAAGTTCTTAGCCAAGTTTTTCCCAATGGCTAAAACTGCAAAAATGAGGACAACAATCTCTCAATTTGAGCAACAACAGGGTGAGTCCTTATACGAAGCCTGGGATAGATACAAGGAGATGCTAAGGAAGTGTCCGCACCATGGGATGCTATATTGGATGGTGATCAACACATTTTATAGTGGATTGGGATGGCAGTCGAGGCAAATGGTAGATGCAGCTGCAGGTGGAGCTTTAGGGGCGAAGAGCTATGACGAAGCTTATAACCTTATTGAGACCATGACAGCTAATGATTTTCAAAATCCTACAGCCAGAATGCCACAACCCAGAGTTGCAGGTTTGTTGGAAGTGGATCCTATTACCTAGTTATCAGCACAGATGGCGACTATGGCGAAGAAAATAGATTCGTTGTCAGAAAGCAAAGCCAAGTCAGTTGCCTTCGTATGTGAGATTTGTGCGGGGTCGCACTCAACAGATCAATGTGCTATCAGCTCGGAGTCAGTGCAGTATGTGAACACTTACAGGAAAGACCAAGGTCAGTTTCAGAACACATACAACCCCAACAACCGTAATTTCCACCAATTAGAATGGAAATAATCAAGGAAATCAGCAACAACAGTTTCAGCAGAATCAGCAATTTCCACCTCAGCCAGCGCAGCAACAGTTTGCTCCATGACCACCTTTTCCACCAGGATATTCTCAACAACAACAACATCCTACTCCATATGCACCTCAGCAAGAAAAAAAATCAGAAATGGAGGAGATGATGTTGAAGTACATGGCAAATACAGAGGTGATGATCAAAAGCCAGACAGTGGCTATTAAAAATCTGGAAACCCAGATGGGGCAAATGGCGAATATGCTTAACAACAGGCCCCAGGGTTCATTGCCAAGTACCACAGAGGCAAATCTACGGCGAGAGGGTAAAGAACAGTGTCAGGCCATAACACTAAGATCGGGAAAGCAATATGCAGGAACTGTACCAGGCACTGCGGCACCTAGTTTACAAGGGGATGACACTGGGGTTGAAACTGAGAAAGAAATTGAGGCTGATCAGAAAGAGAAGAAAGATGAGTCCAAGTCGCAGCAAACAGAAAAGGATAAAGCGAGTTCAGATAAGAAGCCCGTGAATACAGTACCACAAGTTCACCCTCAGGTTCTGTATCCGCAAAGATTGAACAAACAGAGGGAAGATAAACAGTTCGGTAAGTTTTTGGAGGTTTTTAAGAAACTGCAGATCAACATACCCTTCGCGGAGGCATTGGAACAAATGCCAAGTTATGCAAAGTTCATGAAAGGTATATTGTCAAGGAAGAGAAGGTTAGACGAATTTGAGACAGTGGCCTTGACGGAGGAATGCAGTGCAGTGCTTCAGCGTAAATTACCTCCAAAGCTGAAAGATCTGGGTAGTTTCACAATTCCATGCACGATCGGAAAGATGAGCTTCGATAAATGTTTGTGTGATCTTGGGGAAAGTATCAACCTAATGCCTTTGTCTGTATTCAGTCAGTTGGGATTGTCGGAACCAAGGCCAACAAATATTTCCCTGCAGCTAGCTGATAGATCTATCACGTATCCACGGGGGATAGTGGAGGACGTACTGGTGAAAGTGGATAAATTTATCTTTCCGGTGGACTTCATCATTCTGGATTATGAGGAATACAAAAATATACCAATCATACTAGGGAGACCATTCCTAGCCACGGGGAGGACTTTGATAGATGTGCAAAAAGGGGAGCTTACAATGCGGGTACATGATCAGGAGGTGACATTTAACGTCTTCAAAGCAATGAAGCTCCCAACCGATGAAGAAGAATGTTTCAGAGTTGACTTGGTAGATAGCATAATGAATGATGACATGGAGAGTTTGTGGGGCTATGAACCACTGCAAAGAGTGATTGCTGAAAATTCAGATTTGGAGGATGAAGAATGTGCCGAACTTGTGCAATATCTAGATACCACCCCCAAATTCGGAAAATTCAAAACACCTATCGAGCCACTTACGAAAGCGGGAGAGACATCGGTAAAGTTGAAACCATCTCTTGAGACACCTCCTGAACTTGAACTTAAACCACTTCTAGAACATCCCAGGTACGCATTTTTAAATAAAGATTCAAAGCTACCTGTGATTATTTCTTATGCACTAACATCTTTTCAGGAGGAAAAACTGCTACGAGTGCTTAGAGAGTTTAAATCAGCTATTGGATGGACCATAGCAGATATCAAGGGGATAAGCCCTTCTTTTTGCATGCATAAGATCCTGCTGGAAGATGGTAGCAAGCCGACGGTTGAGCAGCAAAGAAGGCTCAATCCTATAATGAAAGAAATGGTCAAGAAAGAGATACTAAAATGGCTAGATGTGGGAATAATCTACCCAATTTCAGACAGTTCATGGGTGAGCCCCGTGCAGTGCGTACCAAAGAAGGGTGGTATGACCGTTGTCACCAATGAGAATAACGAGTTGAACCCAACGCGAACAGTAACAGGGTAGAGAATCTGCATGGACTACCGCAAGCTTAACAAAGCTACAAGGAAGGACCATTTTCCACTTCCGTTTATTGATCAGATTATGATAGCTCCAGAAGACCAGGAAAAGACTACTTTTACATGTCCATACGACACTTTTGCCTTCAGAAGGATGTCTTTCGGGTTGTGCAATGCTCCAGCCACCTTTCAGAGATGTATGACAACAATTTTTTTCAGACATGATCGAACAAAATGTGGAGGTATTCATGGACGATTTCTCGGTATTTGGTGATTCTTTCGATTTATGCCTTGAAAATTTGGTAGTGGTTTTAAAGAGATGTGTTGAAACAAATCTGGTACTGAATTGGGAGAAGTGCTATTTTATGGTACAAGAAGGAATCATACTGGGGCACAAAGTTTCAAAGAAAGTAATTGAGGTGGACAGGGTAAAGCTGGAAACTATTGAGAATTTACCCCCACCTACGTCAGTAAAAGGTGTCTGCAGTTTTCTTGGACATGCAGGCTTCTATCGCAGATTCATCAAGGACTTCTCTAAGATAACTAAACCATTGTGTAGTTTATTGGAGAAGGATGCACAGTTTAAATTCGATGAGGCTTGCATGAGGGCATTTGAGCACTTAAAGAGTAAATTAACTTCAGCGCCAGTCATCACAGCACCAGATTGGGCATTGCCGTTTGAGCTGATGTGTGATGCCAGTGATTACACAGTAGGGGCTGTTTTGGGGCAAAGGAATGACAAAATGTTTCATGTGATATACTATGCCAGCAAGAACCTTACGGATGCACAGTTAAATTACACCACCACAGAAAAAGAGTTATTGGCAGTGGTGTATGCCTTCGATAAATTTTGATCATATTTGATAGGCACAAAGGTGATAGTGTATACGGATCACTCGGTAATTCGACATCTAGTGTCAAAGAAGGATGCAAAGCCCAGATTGATCAGATGGATATTGCTATTGCAAGAGTTTGATTTGGAGATCAAGGACAGAAAGGGGACCGAAAACCAAGTGGCAGACCACTTATCTCGACTAGAGCAGTCGGAAAGGAATATAAACGGCACAGTTGAAATTAATGAATCCTTTCCTGATGAGCAGTTGTTTGTGGTGCAAGGGGAAGTGCCATGGTTTGCGGACTACGCGAATTATTTGGTGAGTAAGATGATACCTTCTGACTTGGTGGGGCATCAAAAGAAAAAGTTCCTGCATGATGTTAAATGGTATATATGGGATGAGCCGTATTTGTTTAAACAGTGTGCGGATCAAATGATAAGAAGGTGTATCCCATATAGTGAGACCGAGGGGATTTTACAGGATTGCCATTCTTCTGTATATGGAGGACACTACAGAGGAGAGAGAACAGTGGCTAGAGTATTACAAGCAGGATTCTACTGGCCGATAATTTTTAAAGATGCTTACAGTTTTGTTCAGCGGTGCGATAGATGTCAGAGAGTGGGTAATATTTCAAAGAGGAATGAAATGCCTTTGAATACAATCCTCGAAGTAGAAGTTTTCGATGTGTGGGGGATTGATTTCATGGGACCTTTTGTGTCTTCGTGCAGTAATCTCTACATCTTGCTAGCAGTTAACTATGTGTCGAAATGGGTAGAAGTGGCAGCACTCCCAACAAATGATGCCAAGGTAGTCCTGAAGTTTTTACATCGAAGTATCTTCACTAGATTTGGGACTCCGAGGGCTATTATTAGTGATGAAGGTAGTCACTTCTGCAACAGGCAGTTCACAGCTTTGTTGGCTAAGTATGGGGTGAACCATCGTATTGCTACAGCTTACCACCTACAGACGAACGGCCAAGCTGAAGTATCCAATCGGGAAGTTAAAAGAATCCTCGAAAAAATTATGAATCCGACGAGGAAGGATTGGTCTTTGAAGATGGATGATGCTGTGTGGGCATATAGGACTGCCTACAAAACTCCATTGGGCATATCACCGTTTCAGCTGGTTTATGGAAAATCTTGTCATCTCCCTATAGAGCTAGAGCGTAAGGCATATTGGGCAATTCGGAAGTTGAACTTTGATTCGACAGCTACAGGGGAGAAGCATTTACTCCAAATCAATGAGTTGGACGAATTTCGACTAAGGGCTTATGAAAACTGGAAGCTGTACAAGGAGAAGGTGAAGAAATGGCATGATCGTAAGATCATAGAAAGAACATTTGAACCAGGACAAAGGGTTTTACTTTTCAACTCCAGACTTAAACTTTTTCCCCGGAAGCTGAAATCAAGATGGTCAGGACCATTCACAGTGAAGACGGTCTTTCCGCATGGTGCGATTGAAGTATACGATAAATTCCCGGACCAGTCGTTCAAAGTGAATAGACAGAGGTTGAAGCATTACTTTGGGGATGAGGTGGACAGGCAGAAAGTCACCTTAATCCTTTCTGCGACATGAGATTCAGCGACAGTCAAGCTAATTGACTATAACTTAGCGCTATCTGGGAGGCAACCCAGCGTTTTAATTTTCTATTTTTCTTTTATTTAGTCAATTATTTTATTACTTCAAAAAAAAAAAGTTTTGCAACTAATTTTGGACTTTGGGTTGATTTGTTTGCAGGTAGAAGCTTGAACTGGAAAAAAATTGGCTAAGTATGGGTCTCAGTGCTTGAAGCGCTAGCCTTGGGTCAAGCTACCGCATCACAGCGCCTAAAGCGCCCCTTCTTTACAAACCCAGCGCCTGAGGCGCTAGCCCAACCGCCGAGCTTCTGCATGACAGCGCTAGAGGCGCTAGCCCAGGCACATAACGCAGCGCTATAGGCGCTAGCCCAACACCCAGCTTCTACCACTCAGTGCTAGACGCGCCCGATCCAGCACTAAAGTCAGCACCAGAGGCGCTCGAGCCAGGCCAAGCTACTGCAACGCAGCGCCAGAAGCGCCCACTAAGCATAAATCTCAGCGCTAGAGGCGCTCGGCAGCGAAATAAAAAAAAAGGGTTAAACCCTAGATCGGGCTTTAAGAAGATTCACACCAAAAAATCAATTGATTCTCTCCTTATAGCTGCTTTCAAGCCGCCTCAAAACAAAGCCTTACTTCTTTGTTGCCGAGTGAAGCTAGTTTCTCCCAACAAAATACTACCAAGCCGCCACCCATAATCACACCTATTGCGGGTCTATTGCAACCAAGGAACATTCTTTCTTCTCATAGCCAAAGCGGATTGACGATTCTATACATAGGTATTTCCAATTTCAAGTAAGTTTTACATTGTTGAGCAATTAGAACTTGAAATTGTTGGCTAGAGGTTGAATTACTAGTATTTGGAGTAAATTCTTGGTTTTGGTTGTGAACCCAATTGAGTTTGTGTTGGCTCAATTGGGATTGGGTAAAAGCTTCAATTTCTTATCTATATGGTTGCAAAATTGTGGGAGATTTCATTATTGCATGATTGGGCTACTCTAAGTTTGGGGGAACTATTGTACAAGGATTTTTACAATGTGCCTACCAAGTGTTCGACAGTTTGCCCCAACGAAGTTTCTAGTTGTTTTGGGTCTTGAAGTTGTTTAATGGTTATTAATGGCACCCAAAAGGCATAGAGGGGAAAGCTCAGGTTCGTCAGCTGTTGTTAAGTACGATAAGAAAAAGTTTGTAAGCCCTCAAGCGTCCGACAGGTATAAAAACTGGTCGTCAGGGAAGTCCCTAATTCCTGAGCGTGGGTTGCTACCTATTGAGCGGGAATATGGGGAATTAGCTCACATGATACGCAGTCGAAATTGGATGGTATTTACTGCGCAACCCGAGCCAGCTGCAGTTAATATTGTGAAGGAGTTTTATGCCAATGCCAAAGAGCCTAAAGGGAATGTGGTTATGGTTTGGGGTCAGGAAATAAATGTGGGGCGTAAAGCTATTAACGCGTATTATGGGTTGCAGAAGATTCGTAATGATGGCTATACGAATTACATGAAATAAGAGTTGGATTATTCTGAGATTATAGCAGCTCTCTGTGAGCCAGGGACAGAATGGAAGTTGACTGACCAACAAGAAGCCGTGCACTTCCCGTCATCCAAGGTGAGCAGATATGGAAAAGCGTGGCATGCATTTATATGTGCTAAGTTGATGTCGTGCCGCCATATGAGCGATGTAATTAATCAGCGGACGGCGTTATTGTTTTGCGTTGCCAAAGGGAAGACAGTGGATATTGGGGAGGTAATTTATGAATCTATCGTGCACGCACTTGAGGGTAGTACCACAGGTGGACTGCCTCATCCTTCATTGATCACAGATTTGTGCCGTCGTGCTGGGGTCAAGTGGGATAAAGATGAACTTATGCAGGCTCCATTGCCTCTAATTGATCATGCTGCGATGGTACGGTACAGAGTATGGGGTGGAGGTGAATCGCACCCGAGGGGCTTAGGTTTCATTCTACCATAACAGCAGCCACAAGAGTAGCCACCACCTGTTGAGGATCCGGTTCAAGCCCCCATTGTAGTTGAGACTATCCGATTGGACCTTCGGCACCATACTAGACGAATAGACTTAGTGGCAGGATCGATTCAGAGGGGCTTTGATCGTATGACTCGTCAGCAGAGTCGCCTTGCTCAACGCCAAGCAGAGATCTATGCTTATAATGTTAATTGTTCTACAGCGTTGGCGGGTATGTTTGAGCGGTTGAATCCTTTGGCAGGGCCATTCTAGTTTCCACCAGCTCCTCCTCTTTCTATTTACCCACCACCTGACTCGCCTTCTGATGCGGATGATGATGATGACACTGCCGATGGCAGTGATGATGAGTAGTGCTTCATCAGGGGAGTCCTCTGTTCTTAATCTCTTATTATGTTTCAATGAGGACATTGTCTTGTTAAGTTTGGGGGGTAGTTTTTTTGTTTTCATGCATATAGATTGTTATGTTTCATTGTGTTTAGACTTGTTGCATGGTAGTTACATTGCATTTTAGGTTGTGTTATTGTTTGTCGATTTAGCAATCAATAAATACGTGCAAGTGTACACGGTCAACAAGTAATAAAGTGAAAGTAGAGTGTCGAACCCACAGAGAATTATTTAATAATAATTACCAAATACTAACTCATAATCAAATTAACTTTATTTAAACAATTGATTAAGACTATGAATTTTAGATAATAAAATACTAAACTAACTAATTACTAACTACCAAGAATCGAATTCAGATAAAAGGCTTAAGATTACAATGTCCCTTAATGTTTCACTTGAATTAATACACTTCCTGTTAAGTTATATTAATTATTCTGGATTGTTAATCAAGAACTCATCAATATCTATAATCATCTCTCGATGTATCATAAACAAATCAACTTAAATCCACACAAGATAGAATTAAGATGAACACCCTAGTTAACAAATTCACTATATCTCTATGTGAATTATAATTAAAAAGGATTTAAAGCTCAGGTTCCCTTTCAGATTACATGCGGCATATAGGTATATCTCTATCCTAAACACAAATCATGAATTCCATCGACAGCAGAATACACAATCACATGCTACTATGATTAGGTCTAAATCTATAATCCATCTCTCGAGTTCATATAGATTACCACGGTAATTGTTGATCAAACAATTAAGCAATTAATCACAAATCATAATAGACAATCCGACAATAATCAACAATAATTAACAAGGAAGCATATCACTAAAAGCTACGCAATAAGTTCAATTATAATCTTAAGAAGAAATTAGTTCATGATTGAATTAAAATCCATAATCCACAATTGATAAAGCATTCAAGAATACAAAATAAGAGGTAGAGAAGAGAATAAAATCTGTAATTGCAATCCTTGAGTCTCTCCTTCAACACCTTAATTAAATCCTTTGCGCGTGATCAATTGCTTCAAGCCTCTCTCTCTTTCTCCCAAACTAGGGTTAGCAAAAAGTAGCAAGATCTCACTCATTCTATGCTTCATATCATGTATTCATAGGTTCTAGTTAAAGTCCTAAACCAATTAGAAGTTACAATCCTTGTTCCATTCAATGCAGGTCAAAAATAAGCTTTTTAAAAAACCCGACCCAGCGCGGCCGCGCCCATATTTGGCCTAAGAAGCAGCGAGCCCGCGCCCAAATGCCAGAAACTAAGTTTTTCACTCTGCAGACCAGCGCGGCCGCGCCCAAAATACACTTGGAACCGGCGCGCCCGCGCCAGACAAAATTCTGCTGCAGCATCTGTTGGTAAAATGGTCATAACTTTTGATCCGGGAGGTGTTACAGGGCCTGCCACATATCAAATCGAAGATCTCGACGAGATCTACAACTTTCATTCTTTGAGGTGAGTGCTATGCAAATGGCAACTCCAAACTTTGAGGTTCAACGTCCGTTGGGAAAACGATCATTACTTTCTCATCCGAACTCCGATTGTGACGATTCAAGATGTTCCGGAAAGCTAAGGAGTAGTTCTACAATAAAATCCAAGTTCCAAACCAAGAACATGCATCAATTTTAATGTTAAAAGCTCTGTAATCTTCCCTTCTCGCATTTGCTTGCATGTTGTACTCAAAAAGATGTTTGAATCGTGTTTCCTTGCTCATTCCTACAAAATAACATAAAAACACTATAAATACCTAATAGTAACTTAAAATACTTAAGAACTCACAAATTATCAAGTCAAACGTACTCAATTCATAGATGTAAAACCCACTCATCAGTTATGCATCTAGTTTCATGAATTAAGCATAAATTGATATAGTGTCTAATGTGGCTAATGATAAGATTGGTTTCATGGTTTTAACTTAAGAAGAATTGAAAACTAGTGCTTAGTGATGACTTTGATTAGGAAGTGAAGTTGAACTTGTCTGAAACTCTTGTTAGCAAGGAAAGCACATAATCAATTGTTTTGATTAATTTAATTCAAATTGTTGCATAATTTTCTTCTGGTGGAAGAGTTGGGTTAAAACTTGATAATATCGGTGAAACGTCAATTAAATCAAAAACAGGCAAGAATCTAAGTTTGGGGGAATCTTGGGGTGTGAAATTTTTTTTTTTGAAAATTTTGAACATTTCCCAATTGAAGAATGGATCATGTGGTGGGACGAGATGGAGCGTAAAACGCACTCACTCATAAACACATGGAGTGAGATGGAGCGTAAAACGCACTCGTTCAAAAGAAAGTGAGATGGAGTATAAAATGCACTCATTAAAGAAAAACAATTGTTTGAATTTCTGGGGAAGGGTTTAAAAAGGATTTAAATGTGTTAAATAACCTTCGTGATACCTCTATGCTTAGTGATTGTTTGAATCAGTTGAAGTGGTTGTGTTCTCAGGTTGAATTGAGTTAAAATTGAAAGTTTTCCTCTAAGAAGTTAATTATGTGATTGATTTGAATTGTGATTGATTAGAATGGTTGATATTCACACACGCACAACATGGGTGATGGCAGGTGTACCTTAACTAATTGATTAAAGTTAGAAACTTTGCATTGGTTAGATGTTCTGCTTAAGTACTGTATGATATCTTTGAGGCCTGGTGTTGGATACTATGTTGGTTGATTGTTTAATTCGTAGGCATGATAGTTAATTTGCATTTGCATCACTGCATTGCTTGGGGACAAGCAATTGGTTAAGTTTGGGGGTATTTGATGAGTGGGTTTTATACCTACGAATCAGGTCTTGTTAGACTTAATTATTGTGGTCTTTAAGTGTTTTTAGTATTGTTTTATTCGTTTTTGTGTTTGTTTATTGTAGGATTGGAGCTGGAGGGGCAAAAGAGTCATTTTGGAGCTTAAAGGGTTAAAATCAGACTTGGTGGCATTTTTGTAAATATGAGGACATGACCTAGCGCCAGAGGCGCTAGGATTAGTACTAAGGTAGCGCCAGAGGCGCTAGGGCACGACTTTTGATGCTGAGTTGCGGCTGGAGGAGCAAAAGGAAGCCAATTTGGAAGAGGATTGAGAATAATATTGATCAGATTTAGAGAAGAAAACGGAGAGAAGGAACTTGGAGACTATTATTTTTATTATTATTATTTTACTTTTCTAGATATAGTTTTTGGGATTTTTTCACTGTGGATTATTATTGTTCAAGTGTTGGATTTTGATGTGGGTTTAAGCTTACTTTGGATTTTATTCAACAATTGGGTTTGATCAATCTACTTCTTCTTACTTCAATTGATTGTTTATTTTTCTATGTGTAGTTTTGATCCCATAATGGCTTTTGGTTCAGCCATGAACTAATCTCCATTATGGGATTTTAACGGATTTTAATATGTAGTCTAATTATAAACTTGATTGTTAGATTGTTTTGCATATCATAAGGAACTTCTATCATGATTGTCTTGCATGTATGAATGCTTGATCACCATTCATTCTCAGTGCTTGTATGGAATTGAAAAATAACATATAAGTATGGATTGTAGTCATGATAGCTTGTGAATATGAGGCTTAATTGGATAGCTTAATATTTTGTGAATCAGATAGAAATATACTGTTTCACCGTAAGAGTCAAAATAAGAGCTTGTGCTTTAAATCAATATAATTGTAATTTCACATAGAAATATAGTGATTTTGGTTATAGTGGTGATTACATGGTGATAGAACTGATGCATAGTGATTTAACTTAACACTTTCTCTGTGGGATGATACTCTACTTCCTCTGTATTACTTGTTGACCACGTATACTTGCGTGAGTTAGAGCTCTTTTACTAAAGATTAAAAAAGAGGCAACATATATGCATAACATTTAACTCTGACTGCATCGAATAGGCGAAACATTAAAATCTCCTAATAAGGGTTGCTCTCTCAGTCCAAGAATCCATACCAACAATCGGTTTAGATAGCTTTAAAATAATAACCTGTACATGCCTAGCCGAAACAAGTGGCGTAGACTATTTCCTTAAACAGTTCATGAATAAAGAACTTAAACGTTTCACAGTCCAACAACAGATCATGAATTCAAATGCATAAGGTGCGAATATCAATAATTACCTTTGATGTGGAGTAATTTACAATAATTAATCCACTAATATAATTTGAACGTAATAACTCAATTCGAGTCATAAAACTTGCAATAAGATAGAATACTTGCTTAATAAGTAAATCGAGTTAGGATAGGAAACTTGCCCAACACAAGGGTTAGACAAGGGTTAGAAGAGAAACTTGCCTCGTGCGTCTGCTACAATAATACAACACATGCTCTTCAATTATCCTACACACATGTGTGCACATAATCATATTACAATTGGCCACATAATAAATACCAAATATTAGCTTACACTACTCTATAAGGTTATAATCTTATTAGAAGCATAATAATAAACAAGGATAAACACATTTGTTACAACGTTACGACACATGCACGTCCATACGCCAAACTTGCCTACTCAATGCTTAAGCAACATACATAATGCTACCAAACTGCCCAAATTCGAATTTGAATTAAGCAACAAATCTTAATTCTTAATAGTGGAAGTTGTAGGTCTACTCCTTAGCTTTCTGGATCATCTTGAATCATCCAAATCGGAGTTCGTATGAGAACGTTATGCTTATTCTACTAAAGGGTCCCGAAGCTGTCCAGACTCTGTGATTTTTTCACTCTACTATGGCTGAGACCACTCTACGATAGAACTCTACGATGGCACTCTACGATGCCACTCTACGACTGCACTCTACGATGGTCGAGACAACTCTACGACCTGAACTCTACAATGGTCGAGATAACTCTACGACCTCAACTCTACGATGGTCGAGACAACTCTACGACCTCAACTCTACGATGGTCGAGACAACTCTACGACCTCAACTCTACGATGGTCGAGACAACTTTACGACCTCAACTCTACGATGGTGGAGACAACTCTACGACCTCAACTCTACGACCTCAACTCTATGATGGTTGCGACAACTCTACGACCTCAACGCTACGATGGTCGAGACAACTCTACGACCTCAACTCTACGATGGTCGGGACAACTCTACGACCTCAACTCTACGATGGCCGAGACAACTCTACGACCTCAACTCTGCGATTTCATACTTGACAGGTTCGTAACAACTTATACCAAACATCATAACTTCTTCATTTTAAGTCAGAATTAGTCCGTTCTTAAGGCTATGGAAAGCTTGTAACCTGAAATACAACATATCCAAAAATCATAACTTTTTAGATTCGTTAACGAATCAAAACAGCGGCTCTAAGGAGCCTAGTCGTACCAATTTTCTGTGTTCTTGACAGCTTTGACACATTTTCTTAAAATCGCTATATCTCCCTCATTTGAGGTCAAAATGCATTCATTCCAAAGCCCATGGCTTTCTAATTCAGTGTACTATACTACTCCAGAAGCTCATAATTTTACAAACAACACATCAATACCAGATTTGGTTGCAAGATCACTGTTCATACAAACTAATCATGTTTTTGACATGGTTTACTAAAATCTTCGCCCCAAATTCATTTTAAAAGCTTTTTACTCCGTTCCAACTGGGTTACAAAGATAACCCATGGAAATACAATACCACAATAATAAATAAAGCAAACAAACACAGAATCGAAGCTACAAGTTCTCTAAAACAGTTCGAATGTCCATATTTTTCCAAAATGTCTATGTTTTTCATTGTTCTTCATCCTTTACGCATGGATTCGGATTTTCTCGTTATATTGTTCCACTTTAATATTATTAAGAAGGTTTTTAGAGTCTTAAGAACTTCCATAACAACTTACACACAACTAACAAAAGCCATAAACAACAAAACTCAAACCCCCAAGCATATAAACTTCAAAACTATGAAAACTTGAAATATTGAGAGAGAAGGGTTATGGTTAATGTTTACCTCTTGATTCTTGCTCCTTGATGCTAAAAGACTTGGATAGAGCTTGAAACTTTCTCTTATGCTTCTTCTTGGCTTTCTCCCGAACAAACCCACTTCTTTCTCTCTCTACTTTTTCTTCTTTTTCTTTATTTCTTCTCTTTCTCTCTCTATATTTTCTCTTCTGCAGATGGTTTGCTTCCAAAATGAGTTGATGGTTTAAGTGGGGAGAGAAGGAATGAATGGGAGAATGAATGGAGCTTCGGGTGAATGCAAGTGTAGCACCCGAGTTCCTCTTGGAAATGGAATAGAGAAGAATGTTAGGAAATAGAAGATTTCAAGGCAAAATACTTGGCTCAAGGCCACTTCATCTGACCACTCCCTTCTTGCTCACTCCTCATTGGTTCATGCATTAAGTTGGTTCCCATATTAGCAACACACACAATTTAGTACACCCATTTGGTCTCCCATACCCGAATTCTTCCTTATTTGTACCCAATTTGCTTAATAACTTTACCCAAAATTAAAATGGGTCATCCCATAAAATATTGGGATGGATAAAAATAATAAATACGGGTTTGCCCATTTATTCGAAATGCCCATTTATTCGAAACACCCATATAAAATAATTCGGATACAAATTAAATCACTAATGAGGTCAAATAAATATTCCAACGCCTGGAAAAATTATTCCTCCGTATATACGTATTAACGAAATTTGTTTAGAAATCGAAAAAGACAAAAAAATATTATGACGTGAATAGTGCCCGTGAATAGTAATTTAGCGACATTCCGCGAAATTAATTTATTCACTTATACAAAACTATAACACGTAAAATTCATGTATTCACATAATCCAAGTTGTCACACAACCTTGAAGCACGTAACACATACCAATGTTCCTAAAATTTATATTCATTAATATTTATAAATTTTAATTACAAGGCTATCCAGAATCCACGGTCGTTACAGATATTGTGAGATAATAATTACTTTCTAGGCATCGAAGCGCTACGCGATTGGAAGTAAAGCTAGCAACTACAAGAGGTATACTCTAGTGGTTATAATTTTTATTTTTATGTATGTATTAGTAAAAATATACTTTTACAAGCAGTTATAATGCCAAAATTATTTTATGTATATAGTGCAAAAGTCCTATTTACAAGCAGTTATAATGTCCGATTTATTTCTCTTATAAAGTTAAAAATATACTTTTATAAGCAATTACTATGTCCGATTTTCTTCAACTATTTAGTAAGAATATTCATTTTATAAGCAGTTATAATGCTGAAATTATTTCAAATATAATAGTCGAATATTCATTTTATAAGCAGTTATAATGCTGAAATTATCTCAAATATAATAGTCGAATATTCATTTTATAAGCAGTTATAATGCTCAATTTATTTTAAATATAGTTGATGAATATTCATATGCAGTTATAATGCTGAAATTATTTGATGGAGTCTTAGTTATAAGCAGTTATAATACCCGAAATGAAACTTAAAAGATTAAATCGTTAAACGCTTATTTGCCTACATAAACTTATAATTGTGTAAGATTTACGAAGAAAGTTTAGACCGTTATATTTATCTTTAAAAGATATACGAGGCAAGCCTTTTATTCCTTTAAACTATGTGCAAGTATTCTAATGCTTATTATTAGTATAAATAGACTACGTGACGCCAGTAGATCGCGTAAACTAGACGAACTACGCACAAGGAAGTCTCCAAACCTTGTTACCTTTATGCAAGTATTATACATCTTGCTATCAATTGTTGTGAAGTTATTGCTTCTTGATTCAGCATAACTTAAGAAATGAATTATTATTCATATATTGTTTATCTGAGCATGAATTGTTGTGTCAAGCCAAATTGTTTGATATGACATGTTATAACTGAGTATACAAACACCCTATATGGGTTGTTATTGTCGATAATATATTAAACCCTCAGTTGACAAAAGCTTTTGAACTTCCTTCAAATTAAACACATTGTGTTTACATTTTTGAAATAAACTTGCTGAGCATTCTGTAGCTCATCCTTGGATAAAACTTTCCTTTGCAGTTTTAGATGGTAATCCTGGAACTTCAGGGACGAACAATGGAAAGAGGCAGTGTAATTAGTGTTATCTTACCGTTTTAATAAATTCAAATCTTATAAGACTTTGTTGTAATAAGAACAGTACTGAGAATGTTGTAATCAAACTTAATGTTATGAAATATATATCATCTTTTATTATATCTCTTGCCTTGTATTTACATTCTTAGTTAAGTTAGAAAGTAGCATTTGATCTAGTACAGTATCCATATGAACTGTACATCTGAATGAGGATATTTAAATGATAATGGGAGTTCTGTAAGAGTTGATGTTACACTTAATGAGTGCCAGTAAGGTGCCACCATTATCGGAATGCGCCCCTCAGTTCCAAGAACAATCTTATCATTGATACTATGAATGTCAGATAGATAAGAAATATCGATATGAAAGAGATATACATAAGATATGAATCTACACATCCAAGTGAGGGTATCCAAACACAGTTAACGTTCTGACGAGAACTATTATCTATTATGGGATACTGTGAACCTTGGATAGATAAAAGTTTTATATTATGGAATATTTATAGTTGATTAGTTTAAACGTGAGCACCAAATCTGCTACAGGGAGTGTAGAGAATTTGGGGGCTTCACAAATTCAGTAGTCCTTGACCAAGGCAGAATGAAATTAGAAAGTTGTTTCTAATTTGTATTATTTAGAATTGTGCATTTCAGAATCGAAATACATATTATTAAATAAAACAAGACTTGACAGTAATTCCATGTATTATATTCAATTGGGACATTGTATGGTAGAAGGATTGAATTGTACGGTAACTATTCACTTAAAAGTTCTTTTGTGATTAATGTTAAAATCTATATTATTTGGAAAGTCGTTGATCACTAAGGGGGCTTACCCTTATTGTAAAATAAATATTATTTAATTAAATAAATTAAATAGTTTTATTTATTTATTTAAATAAGATTAGAATTGTTTTAATAAATTTATTCACAACCGGTTTAATATGGAGAATCTAAAGGGTTACACCGCAAAAGAAAAATATTTATTTAAGAAGTAAATGTCATAATCATAATAATAAGTTAAGTGTATTTAATTTAATCTATGGTGATAGAATAAATTAAATAACTTAATATTTATTATTTATTATTTTGGAAATACTAATTATAAATTAATACGAGGAGTCTTATTATTATTATTACTATTACTACTATTTAATTTCTAAATGGGTTAGGAATTAATTAATATGAGTATTCTCATATTAGATCCTAATTAGATTAGGATTATAATTAATAAAACCCTAAATCTAAGAGAAGTCTTATTATGATTAGGGTTATAGTAATTGGCAGAATACTCATAATTCTATAGAGATAGAAACTAGGGTTTGCCATCACCCATCTTCTTGAGTAAGTATTATTCCTTGGTGGATCACCTCTAGAGGTCATACACTTGGGTGGTATGCGTTGATCAAAAGAAGAAATCTTCGTGAAGGATATTAGAGTAAAACTCGTACCTGAGGAAGCTAGTTTCTATAAGGGTATAATTCTAATTCTATATCTCTTTTGTATTATTGATAATTGAGCACAAGGTATGATCATGGTGATAGTTTGTATAAAATTTGTAAAATCCATTTTATCGCGCTTCCGTTTTATTTATGTAATTTGATTGCATGCTTGTGTAATATACAAACCTAACAGTGGTATCTATGACACCCCCAAATCCGGTTACTTCAATCCCACAGATTTGGTGTTCACTATTCTAAACATTCATGATTAACTACCCATGATAAAAGACAATATAATTAAACCGAATAAACATCTGCCCACAATTGGGTTACAACTTAAAATCTCTTAAGTAAATAAATCCCTAGTCATCTAACCTTTATTACATCGCTGCGGAATTAAAACATAAAATTAAACAAGTCTTATTACATAAATTCATCAACCAGATAATAATTCGCCTGCTCCTTCTGCATCTTGCCTTTCCCCTTACTAGTGGACGGCTCATCTGATTTCTCAGTCTTAGCTGCAATGTTTAATGCAAGGGTGAGCAAACATTTGCCTACAAGTATAAATACGATAACAATTCAATAATCTTTGAAGTAACTGGAAGCTCAATAAAAAACTCGATTTAAGAATTGAATATAGATTTCAAGATCAAAAGTGAATCTGAGGGTCATAAGACCTCGAACTATGTCCTAGATTAACAAGTAATTCTACCGTAACCTTTAACAATCTTATAGACTATGGACTATCCATCTCGTACTCAGGGGGATCAGCCCTTTTGAACAATGTATTGTGCACAAACATTTTAACGCCATTGCGTAATTAATCCCCTATATTAGGGTTGTTCATCTCAGTTTGATTACAGGATCCATACCAAAAGAAACTTGGTTTGGAATAACTTCAAGATATTCTCAGTTTTTAAAACGCTCATCAACTATGGACTAGCTGAATCAATAAGGGTTTGCTAGTCACTAAAGTATTTGATTCAACAATAAAGTCTTACAATGGAATTTATGTTCGAAGTTTGATCAACAATTCATAATAAATTAGCAAATGACTTGAAAGGTACATAAGCATTTGATACTTTAACAACCTTGCTTGAACAATAATAAGCTAAGGTTAATAAACTTGCTCAATGAAAGTAAAGTAGGAACCTTGCTTGAGAAAAAGTTATGTTTAGGGAATTTGCTTTCAAAGAAATAAAGAGAATAAGGATAGAAAACTTGCCTCGTGCGAAGATTACAGGTTAATATTCACGTTCCTTAATCAACTTATACATTTCGTTTATAAAGCGGTAGCAATAATTAGTTACAGTATGCTAAGCACTTTAGAATTCGTTTTATCCAATTTCATTGTAACATCTCGATTGCCATTTGATATTCAATAAGTATTTGCTTATCAACCATCGTGGTATCTCATTAATCATTTAATACCTTAATCTAAGTTTTAAACATGCATAAGGTGACATAGCGTAACTACAAAGAAAAGAAAAAAAAACTAACTTTTCCTGCAATGAGCTCGTCGGGGCGAGAATTCCTTCATAAAATTTCTCCCCGGGGCGAGAATTTTGTTTACAGTTTTCTCCCCAGGGCGAGAAAACTCAGTTCATTTAGCTCGCGCGGGGCGAGAAAATGCAGTTCATTTCCACCGCTGGGGCGAAGAACTCGACTGCCATCTCCTACAGTTCGCGAACCAGCGAAATTTAGACCAAATTTTCCATATTCTATCATCCGACTCACAAATTAAACATACCCAGACATCAAACATGTTGTAAAACAAATACCCAATATGTTTCTAACAATCTTTATCATTATTATACACATAATCAACCAATTAAAAACCAAAAATTCACTGTTTAAACAAAATATTCATGTTTTGGCCTTTTAATGAAATTGAACACTGTGAATTCATCTCCAAATCATTTTAATCCATTCCAATTGCATTCTTTTCATTTTTCATTATATTAACACAATCAAAAGTCAATTTACCGATTAATAATCAAATTGAACATCGATTTTCATACATATGAGCCATACATGAAAGTGAAACTCTGTAAACCCAAAAACTTTATTCTAACGCATGTTTCCATGGATTAATTCCTATAAATTGGTTTATAAACATCATATAATCACTGATGCATGCTTACTATCAACTACAACCAAGTAATTCATGCATTGAGCAAATGAATTCACATACAAGGAAAAAAATCATATATATACAGTGAAACTATAAAAAAAAACTTCTAACAAAATTTAAAAAGAATTATACCTTCAAGCTAAACGAATATGATTCATTAGCTTTAGTAATCCTCTTCCTTCTCCTTCTCAATTCACAAAACTCTCAAACTCTCAATTTTTCAAAACTCTCAAAGCTTTGTTCTTTCACTCTGTTCTTTGTTCTCAATTTTTATTAAAACAAAAACTGATGAACGTACATATTTTTAATTAACCACTTACAAAGACAAAGGGTTAGACCATGTTTGGCAAACCCAAATAAGAAAATAGAATTTTAAAAGCCATAAGGCTTTGTTTGGTTGAACCAAAGCAAAATAATCTATTTTTACCAAGCAAGGGTCACAAGGCCTTGTTTGGTTTAACTAAAATTAACCATTTTCTATTTATTTTAATAACCCATTATACTATATAGTTTAATTGTCACACCTTCAATTTAATTTAAACTTATTCTTAAATAAATTCAATTAAACTTTACTAATTTAATTATAACTTTTATTTGACCAACTTTTGCGTCTTTTGCTACTACTTTTGCTCCCTAGTACAATTTGGGCACGGCCGTGCTGCTTCATTTCTTGCAACTTTTGCGTCTTTTGCTACTACTTTTGCTCAACTCTTGCCAATTCAATTCCCAACACATGTAATGTAACGACCGAGAATTCTGGAATTTGCCTTGTAATTCGAATTTTGAATATTAATGAATATATTATATTTTTTAATATTATTTTTGTGTTGCATATTTAAAGGTTGTATGACAACCTAGATTATGTGAATGCATGAAATTTTACGTGTTATAATTTTGTTTAAGTGAATAATTGATTTCGTGTAGCGTCGCTAAATCACTATTCACGGGGCACGTTTCCGGAGGCAATATTTATGCCGAATATTTCTGTGTCTTTTTCGATGTTAATAAATTTTATAAATACGTGTATGTATATGAATAATTTTTTCAAGTATTTGAAATTTTATTTGAGCTGATACGTGATTTTACCCGTATCCGAAATGTATTATATGGGTGTTCCGAATAATTGGACAAATCCCATAATAATTATTTTTATGCGTCCCAATAATTTATGGGAGTACCCATTTTAATTTTGGGTAGAGTTATTTACCAGTTTTGGTACAAAAGTGAGAGTTTTTGGATGTATTTTGGTGTATTTGGGTATTTATTTTGGCTTGTTATACTAAGTGGGAACCAACCAAACTATTTTTCACCAATCAAATTGCTAGGAATGAGAGAGTGGGGGGGAGTATTGCAGGCAAGTTGGAATTTTTAGCCACCTTGAGCCACTCCCATTTTTCTCCCAAAATTCCTCCACTTCTCCCTAATAATTCATTCCCTCACATTCCATTCCTAATTGCTTCAGCTGATAGAGAGAGAGAGAGAAATCTACTGCAAAGAAGGAAGAGGAAGAAGTCGCCGGAGGTCGCCGGAAAAAGTGAAGAAGGTCGCCGAAAAAAGGAAGGAAGAAGAAGGAGAAGGCACGGGTGAAAGAAGAAGAGGATTCAATCAAGGAGAACCCCCAAAACAAAGCCTAGCCGAGCTTCTTAATCATCTTGGAAGGATTTACAGAGGTAAACACCAACCAAATCCTTTCCTTTTCGATTTTTTGTTAAGTTTTTCAAGTTTTTCATAGTTTTGAGCTCTTAAGCTTGTGGGTCGGATTTATGGCGATTCTTGGTGTTTTTTTTTGTTATGATTGTTTATAATTGTTGTTAAGAGACTATATAAGCCATTAATAACATCAAAGTGGAACAAAAACGTAAGAAATCCTTACCTTGGCTTAATGGAGCAAGAACAATGGACAAAACATGGACTTTGGACATTCAGACCTTTTTAGAGGACTATAAAGCTATGATTTCGTGTTTGGTAATTTTGTTTATTGTTATAGTTTGTAGTTCCATGGGTTAGGAAGCTAACCTAGTTGGAATGGAGTAAAAAGGAGTTAAAACGAGTTCGTAGTAATGATTTTTGTAAAACTTGTCAAGAACTCGAAGAATAGAGTATGAACTTTACACTTTGGCTTAAGATTTGACCATGTTAATGTTTATGGGTAATTCTAAATTTTTGATATGTTGTAGCCCCATAAGTTAGGAGTCCATAGAGTCCGAAATGGACCAATTTGCTTGTGTATTGAAGGAGTTATGGAGGTTGGAGTGGCTGGAGGTCGGAGTCGCGAACTGAGAACAAACCCAGAATCCGGCTACTGCAGAATGGCGCCGTAGCGCCACTCATAAGCCCTGCAGCTCATGCTGCAGCGAGGGACAAGATAGGGAGAGACCGGGACTTGCGCTGCAGCGTGAGATCCAAGCTCTAAGGCTCGCGCCGCAGCGCGAAGCCCTGTCATTGAGAAGACGCGGGACTCGCGCTGCAGTGTGAGATCTAGCACTAAGGCCTGGCACTGCAGCGCCAGTGCCGTGTCTGGCCTGGGTCTGGTCGATCAGACCGGATCGGGTCGGGTCGAACCTAATGACTTCCTTTCAGCGGGTCCAACACTTATATATTTCTTTGTACTAAATGATTAGACAGGGTAGTCGTAGGGCAATTAATGTGTTTTAATGATGCAGCGCCCATTTTGAACCGTTATTTGGAATGTGACTAATTATTATGTAAATATGTACTTAATTGTGTAGGATATTAAAGAGTGTGTGTTATAATATTGTAGCAGCGCATCAGGCAAGTTTCCTAACCCTTGTCTAACTCTTGTGTTGGGCAAGTTTCTAAACTTTATGCACTACTCTTTTATTCCGTGCAAACAGGTGTATGTTATGCAAGTTTCCTAACGCTTGTCTAACCCTTGTGTTGGGCAAGTTTTCCTAACCTTACTCGAATTACATTGAGCAGGTTTCCTATCCTTTACACATGTTGAATATTGTGCAAGTTTCTTAACGCTTGTCTAACCCTTGTACTGGGCAGGTTTCCTAACCCGTACAACTTTTATTATTGTGCGAGTTTATTCTTATGAATTACAAGTTTTATAACTTAACTCAATTTACTTATTGAGCCAGTTCCCTCAACCGTACAACGTTTGTTTATTGTGCGAGTTGTTTATTAATTGAGTGATTATTAATTGAGCGATCATTAATTGAGCAATCATTCTATATTATTGCAAGTTCTTTACTCAATTGTTTTTATTTGAGCAAGTTTCCTATTTTATACAAATGTTGTATATTGTTGCAAGTTTCATGACTCAAATCGAGTTATTTCTTTCGAGTTATGTTAGTGGATTGATTATTGTTAATTATTCCACATCGAGGATAAATTATTGATATTCGCAGCGTATGCATTTGAATTTATTATCTGTCATTGGATTGTGAAACGTTAAGTTCTTCATTCATGAACTGTTCAAGGTAATAGTCTATGCCATTTGTTTCGGCTAGACACGTACATGTTATTATTTTAAAAGCTATCCAAACCGATTGTTGGTGCGGATTCTTGGACTGAGAGAGCAACCCTTATGTAGGGGATTTTAATGTGTCGGTTATTCGATGCAGTCAGGGCTAAATGTTATGCATATACATAGGGTACGAGAGGTTGATCCCCTCGAGTACTACTGACGGGCCACGCGTTTAAAAGGGTTAGTTGAATAACTGGTCCTTTGGCCAAATAGTTCATGGTCTATTGGACCACTCAGCAGTAAATAATTAATATTCATCACTTCTTTTGAACTTTGATTATATTGTCAGCCATTTCTTCAATGTTCTTAAATTGTTGAATTATGCGATTATTGTTCTCATTCATTCATGATATATCCTCTTTATTCATTTTGAACTTGCTGAGCAAAATAGTTGCTCACCCTTGCTATATCATGAACCTATTGCAGTTAAGTCGGGGAGTTCCAAAGCGGACAAAGGCAAAGGAAAGCTTAAGGAATAGTTATATGTACTATCCCGTTATGTAATCGTGGAATCGTTTTGTATTATTATTGTATTCTGCGATGTATTTATTTAAGGTTATAGACCTTGGGACCATAGTAAACCTTTTGTAATGAACAACATATGTTTATTTATTCCGCATTAGTTAATTTATGTTGTTTAGAGGTGTATGGATGTATTTTAGCGTGAGCACCAGATTCGAGGTATTGGTACCTGAATTTGGGGGTGTCACATGTAACCTACAAAAACACATAAAATGCATGAAAAGTAACTATACTCCAAGGAAATAAACAATAATCCACATCAATAGGTATCCGATTCGTAGGTATGAAACCTACTCATCAAATACCCCCAAACTTAAACTATTGCTTGACCCCAAGCAACACAATGCAACATATTTAAACACAATATCATGAATGCAAACTACTAACCACCATGCTTACGAATCCAACCAATAGTCAGTATGAAAATTAACTCTTAGCCTCAGAGATATCAACGAAGTACTTAAAATAGCAAATCCATCAACACGAAGCTAGTAATCCCAATCAATCAAACAACTCACACCTGTCATCACCCAAGTTGTGTGTGTATGCTCATTAATCATTTTAACCAACCATAGTTCAAATTTAGTCACATAATCAACTCCAGAACAAGAATAGTTTGGTTCTCTTTCACTTTCAGCAAATATGACAACTCTGGCTAAAACTAAGCAATCTTTACGTATAGGGGTCCTTACGAGGTTTATTTCTACCTTTATTCTTTCACGAGTGCGTTTTACGCTCCATCTCGTATTTATTCTTGACTGTGCAATGTCAGGCTCTCTTAGGCTTTTCAAAGTCACTCATGTAGCCAACTTTCAATTAGTGACTCCCAAACCAGTTGGCTTTAGGGCACTAGGTGTTAAGATACCCCTACAGATCTAATTACCCAAGTAACAAAGGCTATATAGCCCAACTAGTCAAAGCATTTATTCGTTCTCTTTTTTTTAATAATAATAAAAATTATTACCCCATAGAATCCCCCAAACTTAAGCTTTCACCGCATTTTAGCCTTTTATTTTCAGTTCACTAGTTTCCTTTATTTTAACCCAAAACATTCCCATTTAGAAGTTAATTATGCAACCCTTGAACTAAATTATTCAACAGAATCAAATTTCTCGTGCTATCCGATTACTCAAGTTTCAGACAGGCATAACTATCCTCATGATTGAAATTATAACTTACACATCAATTATCAACACTGTCCAAGTTAACAAGTAAAACCAATCTCATCATCGGCCGAGCCAAAATCATACCAACCATCACTTTGATTCATGTAAACAAACTAAATGCACATAAAACTTACCCAATGCACACAAATATGATATTGTACTAACCATCAAATAACTATATGCCAACATGCTAATAGATATAATGCACAAACCAAACTATTATGCTAAACAAAAACAGACAAAACAAACACAAACCCCCCAAACTTACGACAAACAATGCCCTCATTGTAAAACAGTAAAAAGGAAAGATCAGAAGAATTCCCCTAATCCGAGTCAGCATTGTCCGCAGCCTACCTATTATCATCGGAAGGTGTGTCCAGGGGAGGGTAAGCTGGGGCAGCACCAAATGTTGGGAATTGGACTTGCACGCCCAATTGAGTGAATGCTTGAGAAAAACTATCAGATAACTGTGTTGAGAATGACCGGAGTTCAACCATGCTATTATGAATTGCATCCATCAGCCGGTACATACGCTATTCCAACCTATCTAATGTAGCTTGAGACACATTCACCGCCTCTTTAGTTTCTGCCATAGGTTGATCGGATGCATCCTCGCTTTCACTCTGATCAGCTAGAAGGAACCCCACCAGATGGGAATGAGATGGAGCACCAGTCCAAACTTTGTATTTCTCGATAGTAGCATGGTCAATTGTGTTCATACAAAGCTGCAAAGGCTCGCCATCATCCCACTACACCCCAGCAACAATACATAGCCTAGAAATAACTGATGCATGTGGAATCCAACCCAAAGTACCACCTTGCAGATATCGGCGAATAGATTGATTGATTGATTACATGCCCGATATCTATTTTCCTTCCCTTCACAATCCCGTACAGCATAATAGCTTTATCTTTGGTTATATCATTCTGATGCCTTATTGGCATCAGATTGGCACATACGAAGTTGTAACATGCCTTCCCATACCCACTTAAGGCCGTGTGTGGAAAATGCAACTTCTGATCCGTACCCTATTTAGTAGTCCACACCGTGCTTGGCTTGCACAAGACACTCATGATATCGTACAACTTTGCGTCCCATCTCGTGGCGTATAACCAATCTGGATTGTTAGGTTGAACATTGGGCAAATGGAATAACACATTGATGCTTTCTTTGGTATATGATGAAAGTAGTATGCACACAAGCCAATCATATTTGATATGATGTAGCATATTCTTTGTAATCTTATTCGTTTATTAAAGGCATTTTCATTATCTACATGATGTTGTGTTATTTAAAATGTGATAGACTCATAGTTTTGAGCAATACTTTTAGAATTATGATGGTGATCATGCTAATGAGATCTAAATTCTCGATAGCTCACAAACTAAAATCATTCTTAATCGTTGGATTACAAAAAAGAGGATTAGTGAATTCAGATAGATTAGTACATACGTTTTTTGCTCTTAGGAAGAGGATGATTGATCTCATAATCATTTGTGTGGCGACACTAAAGTAAGTATGTAGGTGCTTATTGGAGAATAAGTTCACTGAACGTAGCTTGCTAAGGAATACCTAATGGAGTTTTACTCGCCTGTCAATAGGAATTCCTCTAGTGATAGTAGTACAAGTGATCCTTGGACTTGAGATCATCATAGTATATTGTGTATGATGAGTTATACTTTGACATGTCCCTTAAGACCTTTAGGGTATATCAAAGGGTATGATTGGGTATAATAAGTTGTACATAGAGATAGGTGAATGATCAACAAAGAATCTACCTCATCTAGTAAAAGATGTGAATGTCCTATGTGATTCGATAAATGACGACTCAGTAGTCCTTGGCCAAAATAGAATGAAATTAGAAAGGAGTTTCTAATTTGCATTATTTAGAGTTGTGTATTTGGAAATCGAAATACGTATAATTAAATAAAGTAAGACTTGACAGTAATTCCATGTCTTATATTTAATTGAGACATTGTATGGTAGAAGGATTGAATTGTACAGTAACTATGCACTGAAAGGTTCTTTTGTGATTAATGTTCAAATCTATATTATCTGGAAAGTCGTTGATCGCTAAGGGGGCTTACCCTTATTGTAGAATAAATATTATTTAATTAAATAAATTAAATAATTTAATTTATTTATTTAAATAAGATTAGAATTGTTCTAATTGATTTATTCACAACCGGTTTAATATGGAGAACCTAAAAGGTCACACCGCAAAAAAAAATTGTTTAAGAAGTAAATGGCATAATTGTAATAATAAGTTAAGTGTATTTAATTTAATCTATAGAGATAGAATAAATTATATAGCTTAATATTTATTATTTAATATTTTGGAAATATTAAATATAAATTAATAAGAGGAGTCTTATTATTATTATTACTATTACTATTATTTAATTCCTAATAGGGATTGAGAATTAATTAATAGAAGTACTATCTCAAAAATTCCTACTTAGATTAGGAGTTTAATTTAATTTAAAGAGTTTAATTAGAATAGAAACCCTAATCCTAAATAGTTTAGGGGAGGGTTTTCCTACATCTATAAATAAGAGAAGTCTTATCATAGATTAGGGTTACACACTCTTGCATAAGAATTGTGGAGAATACTTACAATTTCTATAGAGATATAAACTAGGATTTTGTCAATACCCATCTTCTTGAACAAGTATTATTCCTTGGTGGATCACCTCTAGAGGCCAAACACTTGGGTGGCTAACGTTGATCAAAGGAAGGAATTTAATCGGTGGAATTCAAGAAGAACGCGAAGGAATTGGAGTTGAACTTGTACCTGAGGAAGCTAGAATTCTACAAGGATATAATTCTTATCTCTTTCGTTTAATGAATAATTGTGCATAAAGAAAGATCATGGTGATGGTTTATATAAAAAATTTTAAAATCTGATTTTTTCGCGCTTCCGCTTTATTTATGTAATTTGATTGCATGTTCGCGTTATACAAACCTAACAGTGGTATCAAGAGCCAAACTTTATGCAAATTCTTAATTGTTTTGATTCTGTTTATAAATTGATATGTGTTTAGAACAATTTAATTGGGCATAACTGTTTGTGTAAAATTATTTTATTTTATTTATTAAAAAAAATTAAAAAAACGTTGGTCAAAGTCAACGGTCAAACGTTGACCGTTGACTGGTCAAACGTTGACCGGTCAACTGATGACGTGGCATTGGCTGCTGACGTGGCGCTGACTGGTCAACTGTTGACTGTTGACGTGGCGTTGGGGCTAGAAGATTTTGAACCCTTGATCTATTGGTCATATGTTGGAAGCCTTACCACTACACCAGAATCACTTTTGATTATGAATCAGAATGTTTAATATTTAAACTATATAATTCTAGGTTTGAAGTTTGACTTAAATGCTTGTTTGATTATTTCTTTTAAAGGTTTATGATGAAGGGTTGACCTCGATTTTATTTTTTTTATTTTTTGTAAATTAAAATTAAGAAGTTTATTTTGATTTGGAATTTTATTAAAAAATAAAGGAGTTTATTTTTTATTTAAAATTGGATAAATTAAAATAAAAGAGTTTATTTTGATTTGGAATAGGATTAAAATAAAGAAGTTTATTTTAATTAGAATTGGATTTCATGATAACTAATTAGAGTTAGAATTGGATTCCATGATAACTAATTGGAGTTGAAATTGGATTTTATACTAACTAATATTTCCCATTAAATGATATCAATGCATATATGGAATGGTTTTATTATTCATGAGATGAATGTTGTTTATTTATGCATATGAAGATATGTATGATAATAAATAGGGATTGATTATGGACTATTGACCAATGTGTGATTGAAATTATTTTAGAGGATGCTTGAATGAATGGGTTTTATAAATGGGGTCTGCATACCTCGTCTTCTCTAGTTTTTCTTGATGTAAATTTTATCTCCCTCCTATTTACTTCCCTTGACTGCTGATCAAGGTTTCTATTTATTGTAAATAATTTATATAATAGGATTAATTAGAATTATTTTGAAAAATTGGAGACAAAGGAGCAAGGAGCGCTTGAAGACCCGTTTATAATGGAGCCCGGGATTTAAATGTAATAGTTATATTTAAATTTAATTCTTGCATCCTAAGTTTGACCTTTTGGTTCACTTGGTGGCTCTAGTGAACCAAACTAGAATAAAAGTCCATAATCAATCCGGGTATAATATAGTATTCTATAAGTGCATGCTTACTATATATATATATATATATATATATATATATATATATTATCCAACTTGCTTCGCATATTAAATAATATGACGCATATTTTATATATATGTGTGCATGCGCGCTAAACAAGATGAGACAAATGATAACAAACCTCTCAAAGAAATCATGTTAAGTCCTAATCGTTCAAAGATATTCGGAATATCGAACGACGCCTTCTAGCATGGTAAAGCAATAGAGTATTAAATATTTAATATAAGTTTGTTGTGCACACATAAGGCGAGTATTAAATATTTAAGATGTTGTTTTTATCACATTTGATGCTTATTAAGGAATTGAACATTATTGCATTGTTGTGCACACACAAGGGCGGTCTTTTTCTCTTCACATAAATGGAAGTGCTAGGTTAGACTTAACTTAAATTATTTTAGTTCGGATGTGCATACACTTGACCATTATAATCTAAGAGACAAAATACAAGGAGTTACATAGTGATGTAATTGACAATAGTTGTCTACCTATTTATTTATATATAGTTTGTTGGGCAAACACAAAGCTATATACATTTGAAATGGGATCCTTATTCTCACTAGCAAATCTTTAATTAGATTTGTCGAACTATATATTGAGGGTAATATAATTTGATGAAAATAGTGGGAGATTTTGGTTATTAATAAAATGAATGTATGCTAAAATATTGTTAATTCATTTACAGAATTTTACAATGTCTAATTTACTATCACTGCGGAGCATATTAAATGCTAATTAACTGGACCAAATTAAAAGGACTCGTTAAAGAATCTGAGAATAGTTCTCAAGGCTGAAAAGCTATCTTATGTCTTTAATATGCCTATCCCTGCAATGATTGCAGACAATGCCTCTGAGGAAGAGATTGCTACTTTTAGAAAGTGGCAAGATGATGCACAATTGGCTCAATGCATCATGCTCGCATACATAAGTAACGAGCTTCAGTGTTAGCATGAAACTATGGATGCTCCTACTATACTCCTGCACCTTCAAGGAGTTCAAAGGTGAGGAAAGTAGGACTATTATATATCAGATATCTAAGGAGCTCTTTCAATCTAGAATGACCGATGGCGCTACAGACAAATGTCCTAAAATGATCAACCTGATTGAACAATTGGGACAACTGGGTTTTATAATAGATGGAGAGTTGATCCAAGATTTGATCTGGCAATCACTTCCAGACTCTTTCTCACAATTTGTTGTGAATTTCCACATGAACAAGCTATATGTCAACTTGTCTGCATTGCTTAAACATTTTGAAAACTGTAAGGAGTCATTTTTCAACCAACAAAGACCAAGTCTTACTGGTAGATGATTCTTCTAGGAAGCGGAAGAGGGCCAAAGGATCTTCTTAAAAGAAGAACAATTCGAAGAAGGTATAAGGAAAGGCAATAACTAAGGACACTAAGAACAAAACTGATGCAGATAGCAAAGGAGTTTGCTTCCACTGCAATAAGCCTGGACACTGGAAAGGAAACTGTAAGGAGCATCTTATAGAGGCTAACCAGAAGAAGCTTAGTGAAGCTTCGGTTACATATATAGGTTTATTCATCATTGAAATAAATCTTTCTGTAAGTCAAGGTTCTACTTGGGTATTGGATACCGGCTATAGTTCTCACGTATGCAATCTAATGCAAAGACAAAGCAGAAGTAGAAAGTTAAACAAAGAGTAAGTAATCTTACGTGTGGAGAATGGAGCAACTTATAGTTTAGTGTTGTCCGATTAATATAACGACAATTTACTTGCAAGTATACGCGGTCAACAAGTAATAAAGTGTAAGTAGAGTATCGATCCCACGAGGAATTATTACTAATCTTTTCCAAGTACTAGCCTTTTATCATCTCAATCTTATTTAAACAAATGACAATTGTTTTTGTTGTTTTGCATTGATAAAGATGACAATTAATCCAAGAACTATAGAAAGCATTAAGATAATGAAATCAAATATTAACAAGTCTAAGATCACAATTTCCCCCAACACTTCATTTGAATATCCTAACTCTCTCATTTGAACCAATTAATAACATAGAATTGTAAACCGAGAAATTCACTGTAACGATCGGGAATTTTAGATTTCCTTGTAACCCGAGTTATGTATGAATAAAATGAATTTTTATTATTTTTTTTATAATTTTTATATTAATCTATACTACGTGTTTAGAGTTGTGTTACAGCCTAGAAAATGTGTATGTGTTAAATTTTATGTGTTATTGTGTCGTCGGAGTGAATAAATCGATTTTGCAAAAATTTATAAAATCATTATTAGCAGGACCCGCTTCCTGAGGCACTATTCACGAGCACTATTCACTCCCAAACTTTTTCGTCTATTTCGATTTTTATTAATTTAGAGGAGGCATATATGCGGAGGAATAATTTTTCCAAGTGTCAAAAATTTTATTGGAGCTGATACGTGATTTAATCCGTATCCGAAATGTGTTATATGAGGGTTCCGAATAATTAGACCAATTCCATAATAAATATTTTTATGCGTCCCAATATTTTATGCGAGTGCCCATTTTAATTTTGGGTATAATTATTTACCAAATTTGGTACAAAAGTGGGAGTATTCAGGTATATTTATCTGTGTATTCGAAATTAACTGGAGAGGCAGCTAAGCCTCAACCAATCAGGCGAGAGCACTAATTGAAGTAACCAATCAGATGAGGGGGACAAACCGTCACAGTACACCATATATGGGAATGTTAACTTCACAAAATATCCTCCTCAAATGCATTTTCAAGAGCTCGGGCGAAGCATTTTCTACATACCAATACATTCCTTCCGAAGCCACCTTATCCTCCCATCCATTCCTTCCTCTTCTCATTAACACCATCAGCTCACTTTTCATTGCTTAGTAGGGAGTGTTCTGCAGAAGAGAGAAAGAGAGAGTAACTTAGAGAGAGAAAGAAAGAAATAGAAGGAAGAAAAGAAGAAGTGTTCGGGAAGAAGAAGAAAAGAAAGGAAGGAGGAGAAGGAAGAGAAGAGAAGCAAGAGGAAGGAGAAAAGCACTCTAGAAACCATTTCAACCTACACGAAGCTAGCAACAAGAAGGTAACCACGAACCACAACCATTTCTTTTCCACTTGAAGCTTTCATGAGTTTTTACACTTACATGCTTACGGGTTGGATTTTGCTAATTTTTATTGTTGTTGGTTGTGTTGAATCTATCATGGAGGTTTTTAAGAAGCTATATAAACCATTAACACCCTCAAAGTGGAACAAAAATGAAGAGAAATCTGAACCTTGGCTTAAAGGATGAACTATGGACATTTTTGGACTATCAGATCTTCGGACTGTTTAGAGGACTATAAAGCCTTGATTGTGTAATTATTTTGATTGCTTGTTGTTTTAATATTGTACTTCCATGAGTTGTGAAGATAACCTAGTTGGAATGAACCAAAATGATGCTAAAATGAAGTTACAATGAAGGTTTTAGTGAAATGTATCATGACTGCAAAAAACAGAGTATCAATGTTGTGCTTTGGCTAAGGATTTGGCTGTGTTAGTGTTTATAGGTCATCTTGCATTTTTGATATGTTGTAGCCTCATGTCTTAGGAATCCATAGAGTCCGTAACGGACCAAATTGATCGAGTATAGAGGGAGATATAGGAGTTGGAGCGGGCGAGTGTCTGCCAGTTCACGGTTCTACAGGAACTGTAGAACTGCTACTGCATGCCGCTGTTCCGCGCCTGGTCTGGGTCGGGTCGGTCCCAGTGAATTTTCCAGCGAGTGCAAAACTTATATTTTTGTACAATGATTAAAAACACTTATAACTTGTTAAAGCCTTATGTGCTTAATTTTATACTAGTGTCAACCGAAGTGATGTTGTCTTAAGGCATAAATTGAATAAACTGATTGCAAATTATGCTGGGTAGTCGTAGCGGCAATTAATGTATTTTGATGATGTGATGACTATATTGAACCTAGTCCTCACATGACTAATATTTATGATGATTTTAATGAACCATAGGGTATTATTTTTAAAGGACGATTAACGTCAAGGTTTTAACGCATGCGCAAGGCAAGTTCCTTACTCAACCCTTATTTAATTGTGCGAGTTTTCCTTAACTCATTTATCTATTGAGCAAGTCTCCTATCTTATTCAAGTAGTTATTGTGCAAGTTTACTTACCCTACCCAAAATTATATTTGAGCAAATATTATTTATTGAGCAAGCTTGTTGAGTTTCTTGACTCCCGTTCAAATTACTTATCAAATTAGCAATTAGTGTGCTAATATTCATACTTTTATTCAAGTATTGCAATGGAAACCCATTTCATGCAATGTTATATATTGTGTGATTCCAAAGATTATGAATTGTTATTCATTTAAGATATTATTGATGCTATTGTGCATGTTGTTAAACCTTAAAATTCTTTACTCCATAAACTGTTTGAAAGCTATGTCAAAGCTAATTGTTCCAGCTAGACACTTATTGATTTATTTATTGAAGTGAGGTTAAGTCCTCCAACTATAATTGTTGTTAAGTAAAACTGTCCGATCAAATTGTTTTGGTCCGGACTCCCGTGTAAAGCTGAGAGGAACAACCCTCATAGCAGAGGAAATGGTATAAACGTCGGGGAACCGACACGCGCGTAAATGAAAAAATATAAGGCTTATGCATAACGCCAGGTATTTTTGGCTGATCACCTATTGTACCAGTGTGTGGATTACTAGATGAATTTGCAGTAATTCTAGAATAGAGTTCTGTGCCTTGGTGCACCCTCAATATTGAATAGTTTCCTTCTTCGGGAAACTTTGAAATCCTTGGATACTTCAGAAATCCTTCGGTCCATAGCGACCACTATAATGGTGATAAAAAGAAGTTTTTTTATTTCCTTGATTCAGATAAATTTTTTCTCTTGTGAGCTATAAAGTTATTCATGTGATTATTCATTGCTATTATACTTGCGGGGCAAATTTGTTGCTCACCCCTTGCTTTCCTTAAAAACATTTCAGTTAGTGCGGCATGTGGCGAGAGCTCAGGAAAAGATAAGGGAAAGGGGAAAGCTATGGAGTAGTTGTAATTTGTTGTTCTAGAATTACCGTTTGTATTAAGACTTATTATTGACGTCGTGTATTAAGACATATTTACCCTTATGTATTATGTTATGTTTTATTGTAGCCTTGGTTTCGAGACTTGGGACAGGGTTATTTATGTTATATCAATGTAAATATTCCTTTATTCCGCTATAGGTTATCGATTGTATAATTCTTGTGTTAGATAGTGACGAACCAGGTCCGTGGCTCAGGCGACCCAGATTTGGGGGCGTCACATTCACCATATTCATAAGCCTCTCTCGATGGTCATATAAAAATCACCCAAATACGTCACATAGGTATATCTCTATCCTATATGCAAATAAGCCATTCAATTCTTTGAATAATCAACAAGACACACGTCACTAAATCTTAGTTAATCACCCATCAAACAAATGAACTTTCGCATAGGGAGTCATTAAGTTTGTAATCTCACAATGGTTATACGTGACAATTAGGTATATCTCTATCCTAAATACTAGCAAGTCATCTATTCTCAAAGATAATTAATAAGACACATATCACAATAATCTTATTATCCACCCCCAAAAATCTCTAACTTTCGCATGATATCATAACAAGGTCTTAACACTATAATTCATTTCTCAATTTCATATAGGTTCCTAAGGTAATTACTAGCTAGGTAATTAATACATGAAGCATAAATTATCATATTCAATCATAAATAATTAACCAACATCAAAGAGAGAGCATTCAATTCAAACTATGTATTGGGTTCCATTGAAATCTTAGAAAATGAGTTCTAGTTCATGGTAACTACATAAAACATCAAATTTGATCTATATATCATCATATTGGATTTACAAAATAAGAAGGAAATACTAGAAATAAAACCACTTTTGAAGATTTTCCAATGTTGCTTGCTTGAGGGTTGATGATTTCTAGCTTTCCTCCTTGATTTGGTACTCCTTTCTTCAATTGTTCCTTTGATTTTGCTAGAAATTCCTTGTATTGCAGCCCATTTCTCTTCAATTTGTTGTTTATGTGTAGCCTCCACAAGTCTAGTTGCTGATTTTCGAGCCTCTAGATATGTTATAAGTGTTGGGTGTGATTAACCCTAGCTTAGCACACCAAAAATGACCAAAAAACACACACAATCTGCTGCTGTCTGCGACGAGCTCGCCCCGACGCCCAAATTGGCCTAAGTTTCCCGCCCCGGCGCTGTTCTCGCCCCGGCGGTGATCTGTAGCCTGAATCAGTTTCGACGTCTGTTGGATAAATGGCCATAACGTCTTCGTCCGAATTCGGATTAAGACGATTAAGGAGGCTATGTAAAGCTAAGAAGTAGATCTACAACTTTCATAACTAGAGCTCGTCGAGATAAAGGCCGGAGAAATGCTCAAATTGGCCTGGAAGTAGATACTGTGTAAATTTCATGCAAAATCCGATGGTAAAATGACCATAACTCTCTCATACGAACTTCAAATTGGATGATTCCGGATGTTCTAGAAAGCTAAGACAAAGATCTACAACTTTCGTTTTTTTAGTTTTGAGAGATTCGGATTGGATCATGGGTCAAATTGAGAAACAAGCAGCTGGAATGCCAAAATCAAGCCAAAAACGCATTGATCCAAGGGGCCTTTATTTCAATTCCTACAAAACAACGTAAAAACATATAAAAGTATACAAAAATATATAAAAGTAATACAAAACTATATTGCACAACAATAAGATGAAAACACATAAAACCACACGAAATGACTTTGGATTTATAAATTATCAAGCTCAAAAGTACTTAATTTGTGTATATAAAACACACTCATCATTTAGCGTTGCCTATGGGCAAGTCTATAAAGTTAATAAGTTGTTATTATGTTTCAGTTCTCTTTAAAAACATTATTATTTCCGTTATTGGACATGTAATGCCCGTGAATTTTGAACGTCATTATTAATTAAATATAATTTTAATTTTAATGAGCTAACTTTGTGTTCTTACTTAAACCTTTGGGTGTATTGGTGGATTATGTGACTATGTGATTTACTGATATAAATTTGTGTTAAGGGAATCACTAGTAGTATATTTAAACTAGTGAGCAAACCCTAAGGCTTTATATCCATAAAGTTGACAAGGTATTTACTAAATTAAGTATTCAAGTAAATTGAATATAGTTAGTAAATAAAGTGTATGGGTTAATTAATGAAAGTAGTTGTTAATGAGATATGGTCCAAATTGGATAATAATAATTAATAGTTAAGTTAGTAATTTATTTACTAATTGACTAAGTTACTTAATTAATGAACCTAGTCCAATCATTTATATTAATCATGGATTTAGGTATTAATTGTGTGGCTTATTAAATGAGCTATCATGGGATTAAATTAAATGACCCAATATTGCATTAAATAGATTTGAATTTTTATTAGCCTAATCATTTGAATTGGAAGCCTAATGGTATTTAATGTGTGGTCCAAAACCTAGCCATTTGATTTATTAAATGTGTAACAATTGTTTATTTATTTAAAGCTATTTGGGACAACATGTTGGGACAAAATCCCTCCTTGCCGTGCACTTAGGAGAAAGGAGGAGTAAGTTGATTTCAAACTTTATTTTAATTAAGTAGCTAGCTTGTCTTGGAATTTGAAGTTGTAGACTTGATATCATAGCTTCCTATCATGTCAAGTAGCTTCCTATTATGTCATAGCTTTCTAAGATGTCAACTAGCCACCCTAGTGACACAAGGCTACTCACTAGCTCCATGATGACAAAAGGTAGAGGTTTCTTGCTGTTATCCAATTAGTAAGCCTTTTATCCAAGGGACAACAAAGATATGGGGGATATTAGTAACTCTTACACAAAGGACAAGGTTGTCAAGCTCCCATTGGTGGAAAATCTAATTAGCACACTTAAAGATAAGATTAAGGCTAAATGGAAGGGATAAGGTGAACTCTTATATCCAAGGGGAAAGAAAGATGTGGGGGATAATAGCATGAATTCTAATTTAGCATTATACTTGCAAGTATTCTATCCTTTCATTTCATTTCAAGTTCATTTCTTCTTTTCATCTCCTTCTTTCATTTCTCTTAAGCAAGAACATAGAGTAAGAGCTTAGAGAGGAAAATAGAGTGAGATTAGCATAGTTCATGCATCCCAAGTTCATCACATACTTTGGTAGATCAAAGAGAGTAGCTACAAGATCAAGGTGAAACTCTAAACCATTTCCTTCTTTCTTACTTTGTTTTATATTCATAGTTTTTGAGAGATTTTGTTCTAAGACTCAAGAATCATTAGATCTTCATGCTTCATGTATAGATCTAATCCTCTTGAGTGTTAGAATAGAGATTCAAAGGAAGAAAAGGGACTTATGTTCTTAAAGGGTAAAAATCCTAGCTTTTCTTCACTTGGATCACCCATAACTTGAGATCTACAACTTGAATTTGTGATCCGTCAAAAGGGGGTGCTAGGTACATGAGTAGCTAGTAAACCCAAGTGGTAGAACACAAATCCATCAAGTTTTGCAGCCATGGGGGCTGTTTTCCCCAAAACAATCCATTTAAAGTCTTAAAACCAAGAAGCTTGCTATCCTCGTTTTTTCAAAGGCTGTTTCGGCTAGTTATGGATCTTTTAAAAATCTGGAAAATATCACTGAGGTACCTTAAGAAGTTATCTACAAGTAGGAAAGAGAACGAACACGTTTCGATGTGTAGTTTTTATGTAATGGCTTTTACCGTGAAGGACTCCTAAATATTCATACTCGAATTTCTCACTGTATGTACCTTGAAACAATATGAAATTTTTACAGTATGTGTATATACATTATGAGAGTGTATTCTGAAAATTTCAGAATTTTATGAGCGAAACTCAATTTATGAAAATATAACAAGATTCGGAAGTTTTGAGTACTTTATAAATCGTAAATCATTTTCTAAAATTCCAGAAAAATTTGCAAATTATTGTTGGGTCATATATTTTCCAGATCCAGAAGATAATAATTTTTCAAACTTGTTTGATATTTTTCATAATAATATTATAGTTATGCTTAAAAGAAAATAAATGGTTAAATAATATCATAAATGAGAAAAATAGGATGTTAAAGCTTAGCTACTCCTATTATGGTGTAATCTAACCTATGTGAGGTATTTTGGCAATCTATTATGATAAATAATATTTATAACCTTTTATGGATATTTAAAAAGTTGTTTAATAAAGGGTAAAACAATTAAAATAAATTGTTTATTCGCCTAATAACTTATTAAAATATTGCTATGATATTTGTAATATAAGAATTCGATATTTTTAAGTAAATAAAGAAATATTAAGATTAAAACTTTATGAAAATATTATTGAATGGGTAATAATAATTGTTTAAAGCATTAATAAATGATTAAGATATTATTAATATGGCTAATAATATTAGATTAAAATATTATTAATGATATGAGAATTAAAATATTATTAAGAGATTAATAATATTAGATTAAAGTATTATTGGATGATTAAAATATTATTAAGATGTTAATAATATTAGTAAACGAATAAAGGTGTTATTAGTGGACTAATAATACTAAGAGGTGAATTAAATATTATTAGGAATAATTATATTAAGTGTCTTATAGGATTTACGATAGTTTATTAACTTATGTGTGCTATGTGATTTGCTTAATTGTTAAATAAATAGCATAAGTAAGCGTATCGATATACAACTGCGTAGTACTAATTGGTAGATCGACGTTATCAATGTTAGGTTCTTCAAGGCCAATTAGTTAAAGCTAGAATTACTTGTAGCTGAGCAGACATGCAAGTTCCCTAACTCAAACTCGAGTTATGATTTTTGAAGCATGATTAGTGAATAATTATTGTTGATTATTCACATCTATACTGGTTATTGAGATTCGCACCTTGTGCAATTGAATTCCTATTCTATTGTTATTGAATTGTGAATTAGATTAAAGTTCTTTCAAGCATGAACTGTTTATGAGATAGATCTATGCTTTTTGTATCAGCTAGATCAAGCATGTCTAAATTTGTGAAATCAAATGTATTTTAAAAGTTGTTCTTATTAATTTGTTATAATAAGAACTCTTGGCTGAGAAAAAGATAAATTTGATTAAGGCATGATATCAATGCTGGTTTATTAAGTGTTTATGCATAAATCACGGGGTATGAAAGGCTGATCCCCTTGATTACCAAAACTTTTTAAGAGGTTCAGTTTAAATGCTGAGAACCTTGGCAAATGTCTATGGTTATTTCCAACCACTCAGTAATTGTCATTCAATTATTCGAATATTCAATTGTCGACTATTAATTCATGTTTCTTCACAATTTTATACTGTTGTTGAACATTGAAAGCGAAATTTCCTTCTATTCATGATATATCTTTCTTGTGTATAAACTTGCTAAGCAAACTAGTTGCTTACCCTTGCTATATCATGATCTTTATTTCAGCTAAGGCAGAAACGTCTAAAGAGGACAAAGGAAAAGGGAAGGTGCAAGAGTAGTTGCCTGATATGGCTTATGTACTAGTTTATCTTAAATGTTATTTGGCTATGTGAACTCTTATTGTATTGAGGGTATGTTTTAAGTTAAGGTTAAAGAACCTTGTGACCATGATTGTAAGACTTTATTACTATTTCGATAAATAATGTATGTTTATTATTCCGCATCAGTTAGAAAGTATGTTTGTTGTTAAGTATCGTGAACACCGAATTTGAGGTTAGGAAACCCGGATTTGGGGGTGTCACAGGTTGGTATCAAAGCTATAGGTTATAACCCTTAGGAGAAAGAGTCCTTAGGCTATAACCTGAGAGAATGTAGAGGAATAGAAGGGGATAGAACTCATATACAGTTATTTTTGGGTAGAAATTTATTATGATCTTAAAATTGAGGATTTGGATCATACGTTGGTGTGATTAAGCTTGTGGATAACTTGAGGAATGTGTATTGATGAGAGAATATGGTAAAGTGAAGACCATTAAGTATGGACGATCCATTGTAAACTGGAGTTATAGATATTCGAGGTAATTAGATTAATCATTTGATGCTATTAATCAATTCGGTGGCTATTGATCAATTTTTGTGGTTATTCATTAGATAAAATATTAGAGTGATGTGGTATGGAGTTTCTTTGTGATGAAAAGAGGGTACCTTAGAATCTGTTGGGTTAAGGTTTGCAAGAAGGAACTGATTGATTCGATAAATAATGAATATATCGATATTTTGAAGTGTTAGTTAAGTTATTAAGCTTTATGGTGGAATGTCAGGTGAGACAAAGGTAATGAACTCATATAGAGTTGTTAAGCAAAAGTTGAGAGTATTGAGATGAATGATGTTATATGCAAAAAAAAAAATTAAGAGATGACTGATGGCAATTTAGACTGTTTTGATGATTAGAAAGGAGAGACAATAGAGAGATTATAAGAAATGAACCAAGGGTAGATTTAGTATCTGATATGGAAAAAGTATCTAGAGATGGAACTGAATGATGAGATAATGGAAATCCCTAAGGAGGATCAATTGGAGCCCGATATAAGGAATAGATAGAGGAAATGAAAGAAAGAAAGGTTAAGTCTGAGAGTTATAAGACCTTTGCGAGTCGTAATGAATGAAGAATAGTGGTCAATGTATATGTACTAGTATATCTATGCATGTAAGAAATGTGAATCTTAGTTTTTGTATAGCTAGCAGTATATCTGTTGTAAGTCCCAACTTTGTGTAAGTTGTGGAGTAGTTATGTGAATCCCATCTTATTGTTAGTAACAGAGGGATAAGTGGATATCAGGAATTCTATATGATGTAAGTAGTACGAGGTACTAAGATGAGCTTATTAGTATTTACTAAAGGTGCCTTGAGTTAATATGATGATGATACATCCCCACTTTTCAGATCTAAGGGAATGCAGTTCTTATTAATCCCATCTTTTGTGTCTTAATGAGATAGTTAACATTTATAGGAATATGCCAAAATTATAAGTGTTTGACACACTAAGGGGTGTATGAATATAAATGTGGTATTATTATTGCATGATTGATTGTGATCGATTTGTGCCTTGACTCTTAAATGATAACATCAGTAGAATTTTGCACGATGTGTAAAACAAGAAGGATTTATGTAAGGTTTTGTTTAGAACAAACAATGCCTTCAAGGAGACAACCCCGATACACGAGGGTGGAAGAGTCAGTGAATAACGAGGAGGACCAGACTGACCCCACGAGGACCTTTGCGAACTTGTTAGAGGAAACGATGCAAGGCAGACCAGCCATTGCGGTTGTTCGGCCATGAAGTCACATGGCGAACTTTACGGGTTTCAAATTACTAGGACCACCGGAGTTTCGTGGGAATACGGATTCGATTGAAGCCCAGACATGGGTAGAAGAAATGGAGAAAGTTTTCAAGGTCGCAAGAGTGACCGAGGAACAAAATACTTCGTTTGCCACTTTCATGAGGAAGGGTGAGTCAAATTACTGGCGGAAGGCGAATAGAAGACGAGTTGGGGAAGGCACAACTGCGTGGACTCATTTTAAGGAGCTGTTTTTTAAAAAATTACTTTCTAGAAAGCACGCAGGCAAGTATAGAGATAAAGTTCTTGAAACTGAAGCAAGATGATATGTCGGTAGCAGAGTACGCAACGAAGTTTAACGAACTAGCTAGGTTTTCTCCACACCAAGTGGACACTAGAGCTAGGCGAGCGAAGAGATTTGAACAATGGTTGAAGCCCTGAGCGTATAGTAAGGTTGTGGTTTTGCAGATCAACACACTTCCTACGTTACGTAAGGAAGCAATCGTTGCCGAGGAGGAAATGAAGCGTTGACAAAGCACAACCAAGATCAGAAAAGCCATGATAGTCACAAGGAAGGTAGCCGTGGGGGAAGTAACCCGAATAAAAGGAAAGGGATCGATAGCCAATCTCGGGGAGGCAACAAGTCTGGAGGAGAGGTTAAGAAGGGTATATTCGTCCTAGTGTATCTCCGTGGGGAGTGCCAATTCTGTTCGTAAAGAAGAAGGATGGATCGTTAAGGCCCAGTATCGACTACAGGGAATTGAGCAAGGTTACGATTAAGAACAAGTATCTGCTGCCCATAATTGATGATTTGTTTGATCAATTGAAGGGAGCAAAATACTTTTCAAAGATTGACTTGAGAACGGGATATCACCAACTAAAGGTGAGGCGGGAGGATATTCTAAAGACAGCATTCAAAACTCGATATAGGCACTTTGAGTTTCTGGTTATGTCATTTGGACTGACAAATGCACCAGCAGCATTCATGGATATGATGAATAGAGTGTTCAAGCAGTACTTGGACAAGTTCGTGGTAGTATTCATCAATGACATCTTGGTGTATTCAGTGACAGAGGAAGAACATGTTGAACATCTAAGGATTATTTTGGAGGCATTAAGAAGGGAGAAGTTGTACGCGAAGCTTTCAAAGTGTGAATTTTGGTTGCAAAGGGTGCATTTTCTAGGTCACGTCATTGACCGGGATGGCATTTCGGTAGACCCAGCCAAGGTGGAAGATGTTATCAATTGGGAGCAGCCGAAGACGCCGACGGAGGTCAGGAGTATCCTAGGGTTAGCGGGATACTATCGGAGATTCATCCAGGATTTTTTTCGAAGATAGCATCGCCGTTGACCAATCTAACCAGAAAGACGGTAAAGTTCGTTTGGACGGAGAAGTGCGAGGAAAGTTTCATGGAGCTAAAGAAGAGACTTAGCCAAGCACCGGTGTTGGCTTTACCGGACGACACTGGAGGTTTTGTAGTGTACAGTGATGCGTCACACAAAGATCTTGGTTGTGTGCTAATGCAGCACGACAAGGTCATTACGTACGCTTCACGTCAGCTGAAGAACTATGAGAAGGGATACCCGACTCATGACCTGGAGTTAGCAGCAGTAGTATTCGCCTTGAAGATATGGAGGCATTATTTATATGGAGAGAGGTGTGAGATGTATACAGATCACAAGAGTCTGAAATACATCTTCACTCAGAAGGAGCTGAACATGAGGCAGCGCCGATGGTTAGAATTGATCAAGGATTACGACTGTGAGATTTTGTACCATCCAGGCAAAACAAATGTAGTGGCAGATGCCCTGAGTAGGAAAGGCAGAGAGAAATTAATGAGGCTCACAACTCAGACAGAGTTGATAAAGGAGTTCGAACGTCTGGAATTGGAGGTTAAGTATCTGTAATGCCCAGGAATTTTTAAAATCTTGTACAATTTATTTTAACATATGAAATTCGTTTTATTAATTTTACGAATTTAATTGGATCCATGTGGATATTATTATTTAATTATATAAATATGTGATCCAATAATTTTCTGTGCATTAAAGGGACTCACTGATAGTTTAAATAAATTAGTGAGTTAACCCTAAGAATTGTTTGGCAAGAAAATTAAGGAAAGTAAATAAATGATTTTAACATTTTCAGATTTAATAATTTGAATAAAGAATTATGGTTAAAGTAAATATTTGGAATAATTAATTTAGTAGTTTAGTTATTTACTTTAAGACATAAGAGGAACAAAGTGGCTAAGTTATTTGGGCCATTTCTTTTCTTTTATTTGGACTGAGCCCAAATTCCCTTGTTATTCTCCTTGTTGGGCCGCTTGAGTTGTTTATTTTAATTAGTGCAGCCGGCCTAATTATTGGGTAAGCCCAAACCAATTTCCAGCGGGTTGGGTCAAGCAAGTGGGTCGAACCCGTTTCCTTTGATTTGGGGACAACCGGTAAATTCTGGGGAAGGGGTTTGAACCGGCAAAATTCGTTTGGGGAAGACGCAGCAAAGAAAATCAAATGGGGAAAAGACCAAACCAAGAGGAAATCAAATCCCTAGCCTCTCAAATCAACAGTTGAGCAACAAGAAGGAAAACCCAAGTCCCAGACTTAGCCTCTCAGTCAAACGGAGAGAAGTGAAGAGGGAAAATGGCGACAGGTCGGCGTGATTGGGCTGGTGTGACATCGTGATGGTTTGAGTGGACCGACGACGCAACTGAGAACGGCCAGCGACCAAGCAACCATCGATTGAACCAACGGTCCTAGAAATTCGGCAATTGGACCAGTGAGGGGTGCGATGCTCGAGAAGTTGCCGGCGAGTTCAGTCGGCTGATGGGGATCAATTAGACAGCTCGCTTCTCAAACCCTCAGGTATTGTCCGAAGCAATTAGGGTATTAACCACAAATTGGGCAAACATTGCCCTATAAATTGAGACCCCAAGTCCTAAACCCTGAAGCTGCTGATTCCCTTTGTTTATTTTGTAAGTTCCAAATTAGGAAAAAATTATATAGAGATTGAGAGTGAAGTATAAAAAAAAGGAGAAAGAGAAATTGCAGAGCTGTTAATGTCCGATTGGGTTGAATATTGTGGAAGAAGAAGAAGAGTAGCAGCTCGATCAAACCCAAGGTATCGAAATGGGTTGTTAAACCACTGTGATAGTTTCCAGTTAGGTTCTGTATAAATTTTCTTGCCAATTGTGCTGTGTTAGTTTGTAATATGCATTGTGTTGGTTTGTTCTGTAATAAATTACTGGGTTTGAAAACTCGGATATTGTATAATATTATTTGGGTTTGAGAAATTTGGGTATTGTATTGGGTTGTGCTAATTTTGTTTGGAATTGATTTGGGAAATCTGTGTTGTGTTGTTCCTTTTTGGGTTGTATTTCTCTGGCAGCTCAATAAGGAACAATGGTTAGCTTGAGCCGAGTCTCAATTGCCTACCAAATGTCTGTGATATTGCCTGAATGGGATGGTTCCTTATTAGAGTCAATTGTGCTGTCAACAACCATTGTGTAGGAAAAACTTAACCTCTGTTTAATATAAGCTAGTAAACTGGGCTGTTCACAGAAACTGGAACACATGTGTGTTGTATTCTTGGTTAATGCAACCAAGCCTAATGTAGTGTGTTTGGGCCAGATTTTTTTTCAGATTGGTACTCATTGTGTTCATTAACAGTCTTGTTATATATAGCAATTAATCTTTAACAAGTTATAGAACCCAACTCAGTGTGTCATATGAATCTGTTTGGGATTTTTCTATTGCAATGATTGATAAATCTGGACAACTTGAAGTAGACATTGTAGGAGCTCGTTATATTATTCGATAGTAGTGACTTAGTAATACTTAAAATATTTTCCAAGGTTGGTTGTCTAACTCATTTGATTCCAGTAAAGAAATAATTATTATTTAACGACAAATAATAAACAAAGAAAATAAGAATATAATTATTGTTCAAGGTATAAATGAATACAATTTATAAAATAGTTATTTATTTATTTATTTATGATAACTATTGTCTGGTTAGTACTAAGTAATAAATAAGTGCGAATATAAATTCTAAATAATTATTTATTATTTAGCAATAAATAATAAATAAAGATAATAAATAGTTAATTATTATTTAATTCATATTAAATAATAATGAATAAGGTTAATGAAATAAAAATTTTATTATTTGAAAATAAATATTTGATTATTGGTAAATAATAATCAAGTATGAATAAAGTTAATAATCATTTATTATTTCCCAATAAATAATAAATAAGGGTAATAACTATGTAATTATTATTCAACCCCAACAAATAATTTAGTGTTATAAATATTTAATTATTATTTAATTAATAATAATAATTAAATGTGAATAAATGATAAAATTAATTTTATTATTTATCAATAAATAATAGGATGGTAAATACTTATTAATAATTAAGTACGAATAATAATAATAAAAGAATTATTTATCAATAATAAATAAAGAAAATAAATATCTAATTATTAACTAATAATAATTGGGGATGAACAAAACTAACGAGGATAATAACTACTTAATCATTAATGAAATAATGATTAAGTATGAGGGGGATTAATAAGTTAATTACTTATTTTGGCCTTAAATAGATAAAGATAATGAACACTTAACGATTATTAATATGGAATAATAATTAAATGTGTGTGAATTAATACATTGAGTAATTAATTAATGTTGAATAAGGAACAAGTATAATAATTACTAAATTACCCTTAGGGTGAACAGTAACTAAGTAAATAAAAGATTTAGTGAGAAGATCAACTATTATTTAGTTGTTAGCAAATCATGTTAAGTTTATTATTTATTTTATAACTAAATGTATATAGGGAACTGTCTACCTGCTAAATAAATGGCATAAGAGAGTGTATTGATATACAATTATGCGATGCTAATGGATGAACCAACTTTATCAACTGATAGGTTATCCAAGATCAAATAATTAAAGCTAAAATTTATGTGTAGCTGAGCGAACAGGCAAGTTCTTCCTTACTCAACTTTTAGATTGAGCAAATTTCCAAACCTTATGCACTATTTTAATTCGTGCAAAAAGGTATATATATATATATTGTTGCAAGTTATTCTTTAAGCTTGAATCTTATCTCCAAGCATGCTTTAAGTGGTCTAATTACTTTTAAAATTATTCCACCTCTATTTATTTATTGACATTCACATTCGTGCATTTGAATTCGTATATTTATTAAAGTTCCGAGATTTAGGGACTATTCATAATTAAGTCTAAACCTTTGTTCGGTCAGACAAGTATGTAAAAATTTATAAAAGCTATCCGAACCAATCGAGGGTAAGGATTCTTAGACTGTATGAACACCCCTTTATTTTAGGGGAGTACCCCATGTACCGTAAATAAGGTACAAATAGCAGAGTTAAATGGTATGCATATACATAGCGTACGCGAGGCTGATCCCCTCAAGTACTTATTCTGTAGCTAGTAACCAGAGGGTCAACCAGCTATTGACTCCTTTGGAAGTTATTGTTCAAAGTCTACTCGATTATCAATTGTTTTAAAAGCATTTATTGTCCTTGCTTCTGATAATTGTTGAATTCTCTTTCTATATTCCATTCATCATGATATATCCTTATTGTTGTACTTTAAACTTGCTGAGCAAACTCGTTGCTCATCCTTGCTATATCATGACTTCATTGCAGCTAAACCCGAGACGTCAGGGAAGAACAAAAGGAAAGAAAAGATGAAGTGATAAACTTCATGTAGCAGATTTTAAATTTATGTGTAGTTAATTACTGTTAATGTAATTTAAACCTTGACATTCATTTAGGGTATGGATTTGTGTAAGTATTTAAGGTTATCGTATTCTGGAACTAGTAACACCTTTGAAATGAACAACGTATGTTTATTATATTCCGCATTTTAGTTACCATATGTTGTTAGAGGTGAATGTTGTATTGGATCGTGATGACCGGATCCAGGTATTTGGAGACCCGAATCTGGGGGCGTCACAGGTTGGTATCAGAGCTGTAGGTTATAAACTTTAGGATCGCGAAACCTAGGATATAACCTTCATAGTAAACTCGTATTGAGTATTAGAAGATAAATCGAGGAGATTTATCATATGTGGTTTTGATGAATTGGGGAATTCATCGAGTCGAGTAGTACCCGATGAAATATAATTTCATTTCTTCAATGAATATATTTTATTGCTGTACTAATGATGATTTTTGTGTGATTGTAGGATGACTGATATAGGAGGGACTAGTGGGACCCAGGAGGAGGAGGAGACATTCCGGGATATCCCAGTGGTTGCTGAGCAGCTGGTGGGGTATGCTCCTGTTGCCCCAGGGGTACCGCTAGAGGAGTCTGAGCCAGAGGAGGACTACCAGAGGGAGCTACTAGAGCCAGTGGTAGGTAGGGTGTTGAGGTCCGGTAGTCAGGACCCTGATGCTGAGGAGGAGGACCCCGAGACCGAGGGAGAGGAGCCACCTGCTTACGTGGATGTCATGGGGTCCACTGCCGACGATATTATAGAGGGACTGACCAGCAGGACCGAGGAGCTGGAGGATCGGATAGCTCACCTGGAGGAGCAGAATCAGACCCACCAGATCCGAGAGGACCAGTATAGAGACCTGGCCTATCAGCTCGATCATGACTTGGGAGTGGCGAAGGTGCAGCTGCAGGGCTACGAGTCCTCAGCGCAGCAGATCGGACCACTGCTACATCAGCTAGTGGCCCAAAATGCTGAGTTGAGAGAGAGTTTGGAGCAGAGGGATCTGCAGATCACCCACCTGAAAGCCAAGCAGGAGGCCATGAAGTTCGAGATTGGGCTAGAGGTTGCTGAGAATGTCCGAGTGAGGGACACCTGGGTCAGAGCAGCAAGTAGAGTTGACCTATGGGAGGACCGGTTAGAGGCTGGGGCGGTGAGGATTGAGACCCTAGGATATGCCCTAGACGCAGCCTACAGGAGGCCCCGGTCTGAGGCAGGCGAGTCTAGCCGCTCAGTTCATCGCAGGGTAGAGGATGGAGCATTCTCTGGTCAGCAGGCTCGGATCCGTCACGACATGCAGTGACTTGATATGATGGTTACTTTGTCTTTAGTTCAGTCAGTCCCACCTTTTGTTATATTAGGGACGTATTCATGTTTGATTTGTGAAACTTTATATTGTATTTAGACTTGGGGTAGCAGTTAAACCCCAACTTTTGTGTTTTGAGGGATGGAAGGTTAGGATTCCCCACTTTTGTCTTGGGGGAAAGATTATTGATGGATAGGCACACAGTGGCGCATTTATAGAAGTATGCCACAAGTTTAGCCTTGTAACAAAACAGTGGTATATGAATATAAATGCAGATGTTTCACTTAAATCAAATGTGTTGATAAATATTTTACCTTTGGTTGCTTATTTTAATGACATATTGTGTAAAATATAAAACTATAGGTAAAAGTCAGCGGATTTTCCTTATCCAAACATGCCGCCAAGAGGACGACCACGAAACCGACAGGTTGAAGAATCAGAAAGTGAGGTTGGGAACCAATCCAACCCAATGAGGATGTTCGCGGAGATGCTGACGGAAGCCATGCAATCAAGACCTCCACCTGGAGGGGCCCAAGCAGCAACCGAGCCAGCGCATCATCTGGCAAATTTTAAAGACTTCAAATTAGTTGGACCACCTGAGTTCAAGGGAACTCTGAACCAAATCGAAGCGCAGACCTGGATAGAGGAGATAGAAAAGGTCTTCGAAGTAGCACGGGTGGTAGAGGAACAGAAAACAAGCTTTGCTACCTTCATGTTAAAGGGCGAGGCAAACTACTGGTGGAAGGCCAACAGGGGTCGAGTGGAAGGAGGCATTGTCGCGTGGGAACGCTTTAAAGAGATGTTCTTGGAAAATTATTTTTCAGAGAGCATGAAGCAAGAGATGGAGATCAAGTTCCTGGAACTAAAACAAGGAAACATGTCTGTGGCCGAGTACGCAGCTAAGTTTAATGAGTTGGCACGGTTTGCAACTCACCAAGTCAACACAGAGGAAAGGAAAGCTCGAAGGTTTGAACAAGGGTTGAAACCATGGTTATACCGTTCTGTTGCGGTATTGAAAATCAAGACATTTGCAGAATTGTTGGAGAGGGCGATCATTGCAGAGGGTGGCAGTGAGGCCCTGGCAAAATACAATCAAGAGAAGAAGAAGGGACATGAGGGCCCGAAAGCAGGAAGCAGCGGGGGCAGTAACCCCAACAAACGGAAATGGGTCAAGAGTCAGTCCTCTGGGGGAAATAAATCTGGAGGGGAGGTGAAGAAGCCAGGCAGATGCAACAACTGTGGCAAGAACCACACGGGGGAATGCATGAAGGGAAAGAGCGTGTGTTACTGTTGTGGACAACCTGGGCACATGGCCCCACAGTGCCCTAATAAGCCGAAAGGAGGTTGTTTCTCCTGTGGATCTCCTGACCACCAGATCAAGGACTGTCCAAAGAGGAAAAGCGACGCCGGGAGTGGCAACCGAAGCAACAACAACAGTGGAAACAACAATCGGTTGAACTACGGGCCACCAGCCAGTCAAGCCAACAGGCCAACTGCCCGCACGTTCAATATGACTGTTCAGGATGCCATGGAATCCAAAGACGTGGTGTCAGGTATCATCCCAATCAATGATATAAATGCATATGTGCTATTTGATTCGGGTGCTACTTGCTCTTTTGTTTCCGAAGAATTTGCTAGTCAGTTAAATGTACCTTGTGAAAAGTTAGAACACCCTATGAACGTAGAAGTAGCAAACAAGGAAATTATCCCCGTAGAATGCATTCATAGGAATTGTTGTGCTGAATTGCGAGGATTTAAGCTCAATGTGGATTTGATACCAATTCGACTGGGAGAGTTTGACGTAATCCTGGGAATGGATTGGCTATCAATTCACGGAGCAGTCATTGATTGTAAGAAGAAATGTGTACACCTAAAGACTTCTAATAAGTCTAAGGTGGTATTCTATGGCAGCAAATCACCAAAACCATCTTGTTGTCTTACTATGATGCAAACAAGGAGATTACTGAAGAAAGGTTGCGAGTGTTATTTGGCCCATGTGGTCGATACTCGTCAGGTCGGGGATGAAATGGGTCAAATACCAGTCGTGAGAGATTTCACCGATGTCTTCCCCAAGGAACTTCCGAGACTGCCGCCGGATAGGGAAACCGAGTTCGTTATCGATTTGGCACCGGGAACCGCACCAATATCGAAGCCGCCGTATTGAATGGCACCGGTAGAAATGAAAGAGTTGATGGTGCAACTGCAGGAACTGTTAGATAAAGGTTACATCAGACCAAGCGTGTCCCCATGGGGAGCGCCAGTTCTGTTTGTAAAGAAGAAAGATGGTTCTATGCGACTTTGTATCGACTACCAAGAGTTGAACAAAGTTAGGATTAAGAATAGGTATCTGTTTCCTAGGATTGACGATCTATTTGATCAACTTAAGGGAGCGAAATACTTTTCAGAAATCGACTTAAGACCAGGCTATCATCAGCTGAAGGTGAGGCAGGAAGATATCCCAAAGACTGCATTCAGAACTCGTTACGGGCACTTCGAGTTTCTGGTAATGTCTTTTGGATTGACGAATGCACCAGCAGCATTCATGGATATGATGAACAGAGTATTCAAGCTGTACTTGGACAAGTTCGTAGTCGTATTCATTGATGACATTCTGGTGTATTCAGGGACAGAGGAGGAGCATGCTGAACATTTGAAGATTGTATTAGAAGCTCTCAGGAAGGAGAAGTTGTACGCAAATTTTTCGAAGTGTGAGTTTTGGTTGCAGAGGATACAATTTCTGGGTCACGTCATTGACAAGAATGGTGTTTTAGTGGACCCAGCAAAAGTAGAGGTAGTTATCAACTGGGAACAGCCGAAGACGCCGACAGAGATCCGGAGTTTCTTGGGATTAGCGGGATACTATCGAAGATTCATACAAGATTTTTCAAAGATAGCATCACCATTGACCAACCTCACCAGGAAAACAGTTAAGTTCGTTTGGTCGGAAAAATGTGAGGAAAGTTTTATGGAGTTGAAGAAGAGACTTAGTCAAGCACCGGTGTTGACCTTACCAGACAACACCGGGGGTTTCGTAGTGTATAGCGATGCGTCACACAAGGGTATGGGATGTGTACTGATGCAACACGGCAAGGTCGTGGCGTACGCATCACGTCAACTGAAAGACTATGAGAAGGGTTACCCGACTCATGACTTGGAGTTAGCAGCGGTAGTTTTCGCCTTGAAGATTTGGAGGCACTACCTATACGGGGAGAAGTGCGAGATATATACAGATCACAAAAGTCTGAAGTATATCTTCACTCAAAAGGAACTGAACATGAGGCAACGCCGATGGTTAGAATTGATCAAGGACTACGATTGTGAAATTCTGTACCATCCGGGCAAAGCAAATGTAGTGGCTGATGCCTTAAGCAGGAAAGGCAAGGTGAAACTGATGCAGCTGACAGTTCAAGAGGAATTGATAAAAGATTTTGAGCGCCTAGAACTGGAGGTTAAGTATCCGATTGAGACGGACGAAAAATTGTTCACCGTAACAGTAGGTCCGACTCTACTGGATAAGATAAAGGAGGCTCAAGAATTTGATGAGGAATGCATTGACATTAAGAAACAGTTATCGGAGGGAAAAGCCTCGAAGTATAAGGTTGACAGCACAGGATTGCTGAGATTCGAGGGAAGAATCTGGATACCTTACGTACCAGACCTAAGGGAAGAGATATTGCAGGAGGCCCACAATACGAGATTTTTGGTACATCCGGGTAGCACCAAGATGTATCAAGATCTTCGTCAACATTATTGGTGGCCGCATTTGAAAGGGGAAGTTGCAGAGTTCGTCAGCCGGTGTTTAACTTGTCAGAGGATCAAGGCTGAGCACCAATGGCCGAGCGGATTGTTGCAACCCTTAGAGATTCCCGAGTAGAAGTGGGAGCATATTACTATGGATTTTGTAGTAGGACTTCCGGCAACACAGAAGGGTCTAGACGCCATCTGGGTGATCGTAGATCGTTTGACCAAGTCTGCCCATTTCCTACCAATAAAGATCAGGTACAAATTGGAGCAGTTGGCGAAGCTTTACGTAAAGGAGATAGTATCGCGACATGGAGTGCCGGTGTCTATTGTGTAGACACCCAAATTTTGCGTTTCCTTCTACTAACCATGACAGGAGGGCGAAATCGACAATTGAGCCGGCTTGCGGAAGCAAAGGAGCGGGCACCAGGGCGAGCGCCCGGCAACGCCGCAATGATTTGGGCAGCCCAAGTCGACATGACAGCAGGACCGTCCGAGGCAGGCATTTCCGAATGAGGTGGCACGTCTCCCGGAAGTTCCCGGACTGCGGAATACGAGCCTGTCAGCGAAAACCGACGTTGCGGTGCGAAAATCGAGGCGTGGCACGAAAATCGAGAAAGTCAAGCCCGCCAGCCGCGGATAGATCTGCGGCCAAGTGGGTGCGCCAGCACGAAAACCGGGAAATCAGCACTCAGCAGCTGAGTGCGATGGGAGGCGTGCCAGCTGGCCAGCCGCAGATCCATCTGCGGCCAGCCGCAGATAGATCTGCGGCTGGCTTTGGCCAGCCTATTTAAGCTCCGGCAGCAGGCAGCATACAGGGGGTTGGGCAGTTTGCGGAAGAAGAAAGAAATCAGCAGCAGTTTTTAGCTCGGAAATAGAGAGAAATAGCAAAAAATTCTTGCAACAATTGAGAGAAAAAGAGAAAAATTTCCTTTGTTGTTAGATTATATCATATACATCTCATATTTTCCCTCAATACACAAGTTTTCTACACAATTTTGGTATCATTTGCAAGGTGAAAATCTCATTATTTTTGCAATTTCTATCATGTTATTTGGGCTAAATTTAATTGAAATTTTCAAGAATATTATTGAGTAATCATGGATTAGGGATTATTGGTGAGGGTTCCATTGGAAACAAAATTCTTCCTAATAATCCGATGATATCTAGTTGGTGAAATTTCTAGTTTGTTTATGGATGTATATTAGGCGTAATTTAATTGAGTGTATTTGTAGGATGTGTTAGGCAATCTACGTTGTTATAATTGAGTATTCAATTTGTGAGTGTGTAGCAATCGTGGTTGTGAGCCTAGGAAAGCGACCCCGTGGTTCAAATCCGATGATGGACGTTTGGTGTATGTAATAGATTCAAGAGGCTTGTTTTGTAGTGTGTAACCGTTGGGCCTTAAAACGACGCTAAGGCGAGAATCGGGTTTAAGGCCCCGAAATAGTGAAATTTGTGATTGGTTGGCGTTCGGGGATATTTTGATGGCTTACATGCCCATGAATCGCCCCGACGCATGTTTACGCTTGATTTGATTTATGACACGAAATTGGTTTCAAAGCTAAATGATAAGATTTTCATAAAATCAATCAAAGTGGGATATTAGAATCACAAGGTTAAAATTTGAGAAATGTTAATGAATGTCGATTCCTATCTAAAGAGAAAGCTAAAGAAAAAAATCGTTTTCCAAAACATCACACAAAATGATTTTATAAATAAAAATGACGTTTTACTAAACCTTGATACATAGGGCGAAAGAGATTCTAGAAATTGCCCGATCATTTCACGAAAGCAACGTATAGATCTTCGATTCCTATTTTGGCAAAGGTTTTAAAACTCTTGTTTTGCCAAAACGACACCTAACGAAAATCTCATAGTTTTGACAATTAAAATCAAACTTTTCCCATAAAGCTTTCTCGTGTATACCGAAAAGACATTCCGAAGCGTTCTCAATTTAAAACACAATTTTCCCTAAAATCCAAACGATTTCTTTCAAACTCACCACAACATTCATATAGGCACACACACACACACGCGCGCGCACACACACACATTTCATGAATTAAAGGATAGGAGAAGCATCAAGATTGCGGTAACCGTGTTTCACGGAAGTCGAGGGGTGCCTAACACCTTCCCCTCACTTAAGCAAGCCCCCGAACTCTATGAATCTCGATTCGCAGACCAATTAATTCGGAGTCACATATGAGCCAGCGATTTATAAAATACGAAAATTCGGATGAGTTTGGTACATCCATTTCAAATATACCAACTGGCGACTCTGGTTAATTGGCTCATCATAAAAAACGATCTTTCAAAACCCCGTCGACATCAATGCCGACCTTTTCCAAACGTCATCTAAATCAAAAGGCTAAAATTGGAAAAGAAGAGAGAAAGCGAGAACCCGGCGTCGACAGCTGGCGACTCTGCTGGGGACATTAGAGGGCTTAAGCCGCATTAAAATCTTGATGCTATTCTATCCTTTAAAATTCATAAAATGTGTGTGTGTGTGCGATATTTTGATTTTTTACTTTTGTTGTGCGAATGTGTGTTGTTGTCCAATGAATGAATGATTGAATGAAATGGCTTTACTTTAAAGAAATCATTTGCATACGGTGAGGACGATGAATGTGAATGTATGTTGAGAGAGTACCTCCTCCTGAGGCGAACCTGTCGGTTGCTTATTACTGGACTCGATGGGGCTGCTCCCCGGAGATGGCTCAGGAAACGCACCACTCAAATCCGCTCCAATCGAAAGGGCTCAAACGAGTAGATTGCGAAGATTTGGGAACCTTCATGCCGAAAAAGCCCGTGAGAGTAACCCTAGGATAGGTCAGCCTCAGAATAACCCAACGCAGGAAAAGTCTCTTCATGCCTTTTTTCGTTTATATGTCTAAATGTCATAATCCCATTGCAAAATATTCATATATGCTTCCCCTTTATGACAAAAGAAAATACTAACCTCTGTGTTTTGCAGGGAACGACCCGGGAAGCATAATAAATTGTATCTAGCATGCAGTGTCTCAATAAAGGACCGCTAAACGTGTTGTTTTGCAGAAAAAGATTAAAAAACCCCAAAACACAAAAAAGTTATAGCTTTAGCATACATCCACATGTTTTATTTCCCAGGACTAAACTTCGAACCATTGTCTCTGTAGGATTGCTCCTCAAACCCGTTCGCAGTCTAAGAAAGCCCAGGTCAGGTCTCTACATCTGAAATGGCTGATCTTCCTAACCATAATTCCATATCTCGGGAGGAGTTTGATGATTTTAAAAGACAGATGATGGAAGTGGCCACAATGTTAAAGGAACAGTTCTTAATCAGACAGGATCCGGTAAACCAGGGATCGCATAATACTCCACCACCAGGGGATGATCAGAGTCCTCCTAAAAATGGCACAAACTTGCTTAAAGAGGACCAACCCCCGACTCAAGGACGAGCCAGTCATTCCCAAGGCCCGTTCCCATACCTAGCAGGACAGTGATTACTATCCCCGAGGAGGGGGACAATGACGACCTTCGGAGAAAAATGAAACACATGGAGGAAACCATCCAATCTCTAAAGGGCATAGGCTCCCTGGGCAGGGTTAATTACTCAGATCTGTGTGTCTTCCCCGGGGCCAGATATCCAGAAAAAGTTTAAAGTTCCCGAGTTTGAAAAAATACAATGGAAAGGGAGACCCCTATACACACTTGAAAATCTACATTGGAGAACTCGGGTCTTATGCCGAAGACGAGGGGTTAAGAATGCAGCTATTTCAGGAAAAGCTTAACAGGGGAGGCAAGGATATGGTATGCCCGCCTCGACAACAACGCCCGAATCCACAACTGGGAGGAATTGGCCCCATACTTTCTTAACCCAATACAGCTTTCAGGCCCAGATGGCTCTTGACAGGTATCAAATGACAAAGGTTAAAAAAAACAGCCTAGGGAATCCTTTAGGGAATATGCGCAAAGATGGAGGGGCATGGCTGCCCAAGTAACTCCCCCGATGAGCGAATCAGAGATGGTAATGACCTTTGTAGACATTCAGGAGGCACCGTATTATGAGCGGGTCATCTCGGGGATTGGAAGACCCTTTGCTGAAATGATTAAACATGGAGAGATGGTAGACATGGGATTGAAATCGGGTAAAATCCGGGATCTTACTGCTTTAGAAACTGCTGCCGAGCAAATACAGAACGGAAACTATGGCAGCACTTCCCGGAGAGTCCAAAAGAGAAAGGAAGAGGATGTCTCCCTCATCCTACAAGGGTCATCCAGAAAAGCAGAAAGCCATCTTCCGGGTGCAGGCACAGAGGGGAGGGCCACCCCGACAGCCCAATTTCTCAGATCAAAGAGCAGAGGGGCGAAGAAAGATATGAGGCCTCGCAAAACCGAGTATTCACCCCGCTCGGGGAGCCGCTTGAACGAGTATTAGCGGTATTAGTAGCCCAAAAGAAGATTGTTGGTTTGGCACCAGCCCCGAGTGACCCAAAGGGTAGAAGGTTTGACAACCCGAGCAAGCGAGTGTGCATAAATACCACTCCAGTTTTCCCCTGGCCATGATACACAGGATTGCTGGACGTTTAAAGCATCGAATCCAAAACCTGATTGACAGTGGAGAGATTGTGGTGGAACAGCCGGATTCCCCGAATGTTAAGGCAAATCCCCTGCCAAGACATGATGGAGGGGGAAGTCAATGCGACGGAGGCAAGTGAGGCGGGGGAGCCGCCCAAGGTTGAACTATGTGCAGAAAGTTGAGGAGATGATAAATGTGATACATGACCATGGGAGTGCGAGGGTAACGCCCATCAAGTTGATAGGGGGTAAGTACGAATAACATAGAGGGACCTATCAAGTTGACAGCTCCGAGGCCCATCATTTTTGCTGCAAGGCCACAACTCCCTATCAGTAGTCTGAAAACTGTACCCTGGAATTATGGGGGAATACCAGAGGAAGCGGCCAGTTGTGCTTCCCGTGACGACCAAGGGGAACCCCTTATATCTTCCCGGGCGAGTCCTTGAGAGCCAAAAGAGAAAAAATGAAGAGGTTTCCGAGGAAAGGGCCATAGAGTTTTTGAAAAGGATGGATCACCCAGAAACGAGGGGGATCCAGATTTTAAGTGAGGAAATCAACCCTAACATCAGTCATGGACTTGGTGTTGTCATCCAAGGAGCATTGCAAAAACCATGATGAAGGTTTCTGGAGGAGGCATTTGTGTCCAAAGAAATTAGTGAGGAGGGTTTCGGCCAGCTGATAGGCCACTTATTGGAAACCGATGCAATATCCTTTACGGATGAGGACATTTCCCAAAGAGGGAAGGGGGCACCGAAAACCGCTACACATCGCGGGTAATCTCCTCAGGATATGTCATGAATGGGGTACTGATCGACGGGGGATCGGCATTGAATATATGTCCTCTCAGTACGCTGAAGAAAATGAACATCAGTCCCAAGCGCCTGCGGGCCAGTCATGTGGGTGGTTCGGGCTTTTGACGGATCCCGGAGGGGGACACCATCGGAGAGATAGAATTTGCCAGTGGAGATAGGACCCTGTACTTTTGATATCTCCTTCCAAGTCCTGGATATCACGGCAAGCTACAACCTGCTGTTAGGGAGGCCGTGGATACACATGGCCGGGGCAGTTCCTTCCACGCTCCACCAACAAATCAAGTTGATCATCGATGGGAATCTGGGTAACAATCTCGGCCGAATGTGATGACCCTTCTCCTCCCAGGAGTGGCCTACCAGTAATCAATGTGGATGAGTCTCAGCGGCGCCTGCCAGCTTTCAAGCACTAGAGATTAGGCACTCCCCATTATAGATGCCTGGGAGCTCCAGCTTGTGAAACCAAGGGTCCCTCCGGAAACTCACCTTTGTGGCAAGGGAAAATGATTTAAAATGAACTTCCAACCTGGACAGGGACTAGGGAAAAGCAGTCAGTCAGGGAATCACCAAGCCCATCCACCTACCACAGCAGATAGGCAAGGCAGGATTGGGATACCATGTGGGCGCAGTACGGGGACACCGTCAGGGTGCGACTCCGATTCGACTAGTTGGCAGTCTATTGACCAAAGTCGACAATATAAGCAGGGGATCAGCAGGCCTGTGATCGGGGGCAGGGAATGAAGAGTTAACCCCCACACATAGTGAATCGGCCCGGAGGGAAAGTTTCCTGCAGGAGGTCGCAAAGGAGTTTGAAACCAAATGCTACATCCCCGGACAATCAACAAGCAGTAAGGAGGGGACGGAATTGTTTATCGCGCCTACCGGTGAGCCCAACAAGTTGTGCCTGTCATCGATTGGGCAGGGCTGATTATTTCCTGGAAAAGATATGGAAGAAGGATTCAGGCGACGTATCCGTAATCATCGGGGAAGTGTTCCGACGTGAGGCCCTCCTTTATCCAACGCATTCCAGCTGACACTGACCCATCGACAATTTGGACCCAGAAACCCGTGATATCCAAACAGGGGTAAAACTCGACGTCAGGGTGATTGACCCCAGATGATGGGGGAATGAAGAAGTTTATTTTTGTTGTTGTTTAATTCTGCATCATTATGTCGTTTCTTCTTGTTATTTGAAAATGCGATCATCGTGAAAAAATGATTTATATATGACAAGTATTTTGTTTCATGTCAGGTGTACCAATTTGAGTAATCCTTGCCTAACAAATGGTCTTTCAAATTTGAAATGATGATTATGATTTTGACATTGAGCTGGATTTCGATTTAATGGGCATTGAACAAGACGAGACAGATTACGACGACGCACCTGATGAGATCAAAGGATGGGTCGAAGATAAACCCAAACCCAATTTGGACCAAACCATCACTATAGATATCGGAACCCCTGACAATCCAAAAGAAACTCAAGATAGGGACAGGACCTTACCCCCAGCCAAAAAGCAGAAATAATTGAGTTACTAAGACAATATGAGGATGTCTTTGCCTGGTCGCACGAGGACATGATCGGATTGTCCACCGACATTGTGGTGCACCGGTTACCCATCAAGGAGGGTTTCAGGCCTGTCAAGCAGAAACTAAGAAAGTTGAAACCTGAGTGGAGTTTAAAAGGTGAAGGAAAGAGATCATCAAACAATTCAGGGCGGGAATCATTATGGTGTCCACTTACCCGGAATGGCTATCCAATGTTGGTCCCAGTGGCTAAACCTGGAGGAAAGGTGAGGGTATGCGTAGGACTACAGAGATCTAAACAAGGCCAGTCTCCAAGGATAACTTCCCGGTGCCTTTCATACACATCCTGGTGGATAACACAGCCCAGTACGAAATGTATTCTTTTGTGGATTGCTTTGGCGGGATATCATCAGATAATGGTGGCAGAAGAAGACCGGGAAAAGACCGCATTCATCACCCCCTGGGGCACTTTCTGCTATAGACGACTGGCTTTCGGGCTCACAAATGCGGGGGCTACTTATCAGAGAGCCATGATGGCCTTTGTTCCACGATATGATGCCACAAGGAGATAGAAGTCTACGTGGATGACATTATTGTGAAATCGAAGGTAGAAATCTGATCATATAACCCATCTCAAAAAGCTATTCGATCGGCTCAGAAAGTATAATTTGAAACTCAATCCAGCCAAGTGCGCTTTCGGAGTTACAGTTCGGGCAAGCTCTTGGGTTTCCTGGTTAGTGATCGGGGCATTGAGTTGGATCCAGCAAAGATTAAGGCCATTGTGGATATGCCAGCACCTCGCACAGAGAAGGAGATAAGGGGATTCCTCGGAAGGATAAACTTTATCAGCCGTTTTATATCCCACTTGACGACTACATGTGAGCCCATTTTCATAACTGTTAAGAAAAGGGGTTTCCCAAGAGTGGAATGAGCAATGTCAGAAGGCTTTTCCAGACCATTAAAAAGCAATTGACGGAGGCACCAGTGTTGGTACCCCCGAAGGATGGGATCCCTCTGTTTATGTATATATCGGTAAATGCCATCGCGATGGGATGTATGTTGGGACAGAAAAATGAGGCGGGAAAAGAGCAGGCCATCTATTACCTCAGCAAAAGATTTAGCCCAATCGTGAGCAGAATTACACTCCCATTGAGAAGACCTGTTGTGCTCTGGCCTGGGGCTGCAGGGAGATTACAGCACTACCTCCATGGGCATACAACGTACCTGATATCAAGAATGGATCCCCTGAAATATATTTTCGAAAGGCCCATGCTGAATTGTCGACTATCAAGATGGCAGTTAATTTTACAACAGTTTGACATGGTGTACGTGACCCAGAAGGCCATGAAAGGGCAGGGAATTGCAGATCAGTTGGCAGAGGCCCCGGCAGGAGGGATGGAGCCGTTAGAAAACTCCTCTCCCGGGCGGAGGATATATTTTGGGTATCGCGCGAAAAATGTGATGACGAGGGACAATTTTGGAAGCTGTATTTTGATGGTGCCATGAATGCCGAGGGGGCAGGAGCCGGAGCGGTCCTAGTCTCTATCACCGGAAAACAAATACCCCGTGGCACTAAACTTCGGTTCAGCAATTCGAATAACACCGCTGAATACGAGGGGTTGTATCTTGGGACTCCGATTGGGCCCGTGACATGGGAGTAAAAAGACTAGCGGTGTTCGGGGATTCAGAGTTGGTAATCAGACAAACAATCGGGGTATACAACACTAAGGAGCTTCGGTTACTTCCATACCATCGTTGTATCACCCAGCTTATGCAAAGAGTTCGAAGATATCGCCTTCCGCCATATTCCTCGGGGGACGAAATGATTTCGCCGATGCATTGGCGACTTTGGCTTCCTTAATCCACGTGATCTAGAGTAGGGACAGTCCACAGATTGAGATCACCGTACAGAATGCCCCGGCCTATGAGGAAAATGTGGCAGTGTTATCAAATGAGGTGGTGTGTTGACGAGGGCAGCCCTGGTATCACGACATAAGGGAATATCTGAGAGGCAGATCCCTTCCCGATCAGGCAAATCGGACTGAAAGGATGAGAATTCAGAAGATGGCGATGAAGTTTTACCTGAGTGGCGATTCACTTTACAAGAGGGATGCCGGGTTGGGACTGTTGCAGTGCGTAGATGAAACACAGGCCCGAAAGATTATGAGCGAAGTACACGGTGGAGTGGTGTGTGGGCCCCATTATGAGTGTGCGACCGATGTTGGCCAAAAAGATCTTGGAGGACAGGGTATTATTGGTTAACGCTGAAGGCTGATTGCGATGATCATGTCAAACGATGTTATCAATGTCAGGCGCACGGTAATGTGATCCATACGCCTCCCAATGAACTGCACTGTATGACCTCCCCGTGGCCATTATTCGATGTGGGGAATGGATGTAATCGGACCAATAGAGCCCAAAGCGAGCAACGGGCACCGATTCATTTTCGTCATGATCGATTATTTCACCAAGTGGGTAGAGGCAGCTTTCTTTCCCCAAAGTAACTCAGGAGGTCATCGTCAACTTCATCAGGAATAATGTCATTTGCCGATATGGGCAACCCGAGGTTGTGGTCTCCGACAATGCCAAGAATTTAAACAACGCCCTCATGAAGGAACTGTGTGGACCAGTTCAAGATTAAGCATCTCAATTCCGTCATTTAACCGTCCCAAAATGAATGGGGCAGTGGAGGCTGCAAATAAAAACATCAAGAAGATCATGGCGAAAAATGTCTGCTAATCATCGGGGGATGGCCGGATCTGTTACCCCTCACCCTGCTGGCATACCGAACATCAACGCGTACTTCTACAGGGGCAACCCCTTACGCTTTGGTGTATGGAATGGAGGCTGTTCTACCAGTCGACGGTTGAGATGGCGTCCCTCAGGATAGTGATCGACGCTCAGATAAGCGAAGAGGATTGGATGCAAAGTCGATATGACCAATTGGCCCTGATTGATGAAAGGAGAGTGGCTGCCATTTGGCATGGTCAGCTATATTCAACAGAGGATCTTCTCGATCGTTACGATAAAAAAGATAAGACTTCGGAAGTTCAAGGAAAACGATTTGGTGTTGAAAAAGAGTCATGCCTTGTCAAGACGAGGCCAAGGGGAAGTTTGCCCCGAACTGGGAAGGGCCATTTGTGATCAAGAAATGTACTATCCGGAGGGGCCCTCATATTGCAAGAAATGGATGGTGAGGTATTTCCACAACCCCTAAACTCTGACTCGTGTGAAAGCGGTTCTACGCTTAAATCATCAGTTCCTTTTTCCCCTGACAGCGAAACTACGTAGGACCTGATCTTCCAACTTGTGGGGGTACGTAGGCAGCCATCATGGCGCGGTCCGATCCTTTAAAAAATAATCCTTTCCCAAACCAAAACCAATTTTCGATAGCCAGATAAAACCTTTCCTACACCCTCAAAACCTTCCCGAAACCAACTGCCTAACCAGTTTCATCCCAGAATACAATACCCTGATCCAACCCAAACAGTTATCCAAAATCTGAGATTCAATCCGACGAAATCAAAGGTGTGCGGCAATCTCTGTCAAATCTCCATCAAGTCTGAGAAAAGAAAGAAGGCGAGATGTCAAAATCATGGTCATTTGGATAAAATGATGACCCAATGGATGGCAATGATACGACAAAAGGGAAAAATGACTAAATTTAAATGCATGTCTATATATATAAGTCGTTTTATTACAAGATTTCTTTTTCAATAACTGATGAAACCAAACATAGTCTATGCAGGAAATAAAATAAATCTACAAATCTGAAACTAGCCGAAGCAGGATGGACAGGGTGGTGGATAGATCTGAAGCATCAGCATCTCCTGCAATCTGCTGGCCCCATCATATCAATACGATCCAGTAAAGCAGTAGCTCGGCTGAATAGTCCCAAAATGAGCATCTACCACTGCCCTGGTCTGAAATACAATGGTCCTCCCTATCAGCAATGGCAGCATCTCTAGCCCGAATGGCCTCATCTCTCTCGGCAAGGGCGACATCCCTCTCGGCTTCAGTAGTAATCAGGGCCAGGCGGAGTCGAGAATCCTCAGCGACCCGACTCGGGGCAGAATCGGCTGAAATGGAATGGTCTGTGGTATCTTCTGCGAAAATCACTCCAGAGACATCAAAGGCCCCAGTCCGACTCAAACTAGCCGAATCCAGGTCTCCACGCAACCACTGTACGTAGGCAAAATGTCTGGATGTGACAGCTCGCACTATATTCGGCAAAGATCCTGCGATCCCAAAGCTCGTATACCTGCAATAGATCCCTCTCTGTACAGGATGATATAAGGAAAATCGGTATGCGGCTGCACCCGCGAAGGGATGTAAATCCTGTGTCTGATCAAACTGCCCCATAACCGCCAAAGGATGATAGGTCGTCACGCCCCTTAACCCAGCAATGGGAATGAAATCCATGCCAGGCACATGAGTCAAGAAGCTCATGAAGGAGCAATAGCCCGAATAAACCAATAGATGAAAGGGGTCCTCAATGATAGACGAAAATGATGTCCAGGAGGCCACTATCAATACAACTCACGGGACGAAACGAAAACTGCTGCGGCTATGTTATGACTGAAGCAAAACCCTTTGGCGGCGGAAGTGGCCGATGGGACTAAGATGACTCATGAACCACATATACAATAAGGTCGAAACTCCCTCGGAGGAATCTCCCTCGGAAGGTACTGGCAATATGTGGCCGACATATAGGTATCCGCTAATATCATGGGGAGAATGGTGTGATCCTCCTGAAGGGCCGTAACGGCCGCAACAGTCCGCATGTCCAAATGATCGGATCCTGCAGGCAAATACAAAACTGAGATGGACACAGGCCATCAGAACGTCCACTCTCAAGGCGTCCCAGCGCTCCTCGGACACGGAAAAATCACCGAAAAATAGACGAAATAAAAAGCTGTCAGGTGAGCCAAATCGGTCGATCAAGAACTGAAGAGGAACCATATGGTCTGATGTGATTACCGGTAAATAAGACCGCCCTCCGCAAACCGGTGAAAGTCAAGAATTGACGGCGCATGGAACCCAACTGCGACCCTAGCACAAGGGCCGTCCAACGACAAGCCGGTAAAGCGAGCATACTCCTCAAGGGTGGGGGTCAGCTCTACTGTCCCAAACCTAAACACCTGACGGGCAGGGGGCCCAATGGCTCAGAAGACCATCCACAAAAACCCGCTGGCACCTGAAAGGTCAGTAAAGGACCAAGAATGTCCCAAAAGACCATCTGCGATAATCCTGTCTGCCGCAGTAAACTGTTCCAACCAGCGGAAAGAGGCTGCCAATCAACCCTGTGGGAGGAATGGAATCCAAACGAACCACGGCATCCGAGGACGACATCTGTGAAAAAATAGTATCAAAAAGACTGTACAGGGGTCATTCTCTATCCATAAATAAAAGAGCATGCATCATACAGTTAATAATAAACCAGGTGAATCCCATAAAAATGAAAAAGAAAACTGTGCATAAATAAATAAATGAGTTCAGTACATAGTGCATAAATGAAAAAGAAATCTAAGCAGGTGATGATACAAAAGACCCTATCCTATCCTGGTCTAAATAAAATCAGTATCATCTATGAAAGCAGGATTCCTCGAACTGATCCCCTGGAGTCGTCGAGCTCGGAGGACCAAAGTTCATATCAGGGAGGTAGGGATGCGCTGTGGCATCAGATGAACTCGGGCCTGCATCATAACCTGCACCGTCAGGATCGTAGGTGTAAGCCTCCTCCGGGGCCCGGCCCAACCCCCGAATAAACAGCGATAAACTGATCTACCTGACGTGTCAATGCGGCGATCTGCTCAGCGTGGGTGGGAGTCCGAACACAGGCAGCCCAATCGGTCATCGTCACCGAGCCTGGAACCATGTCTCCAAGGAAGAAAGTGGCCCGAGTCTGAGGACCGATGGTGCGGTGGGCACCCACCATGTACGGAATGCATCACTCGTAGTGGGACCCGTGGAAAGCATCCGACCATCCTCCCCGAGGCGAGCATGATCTCCGAGGGCTGAGAATCCAGCGGCCAGAAAGTAGTGGAAAGAAAGGGAGTGCGGGATGCGGATCTCTCCAGTGACGCATCTGAATGCGCGCTCTCCACCAGATACATCACCCAGCCTCCAACACTCTGCAAAGTGAGGCGGGCGGGTGGAAAGCTCGAACTCCGGGCCGGAAGGATGCCCGTCAGCAAACCCCACAGTCAGATGATCGGAGAGGTAGGGAATCCAGACGACCTCTGCAAGCCGTGATCAGCTCCAGCTGGATGCGACAGTGTGCAAAAACTGCCAGACACGGGGACCTCCTCGAGAGTACTGTGATGCCATCGCCGACCCCGTGGATAAGTGTCCGGGCCCAGAGTAGTGATAGGCCTCAGACATGGCAGCCGCTCGTAAGCCCAGAACTGTGAATAGAAACAAGGCAAGGCATGAGTCACTATCAAATACAGAAAAGAGATGAAAGGAAAAGAAATACAGTAAGAGAGAGGAGGAGGGGACTCACCAACAGAAAGTGGTAGAAGCCGAGCCAGGCATCGGTCTGTCCCTCCGAGCGTAGGCGCATGCCGTGGAGGAAGTAGGCAAAGGTGAATGACCCCCAGTCATAGTCACCGATGCGGTCCACGTCTCTGACCGCTCCTACGACGCTGAAATGAATGGTAGAGGAGTTATTCCCCAGAAAACAACCCCTCATGATGGTCAGGAACAGGCGTCGTAGCAGAATGTCCCTGGTGCCCTGATCCGCGGGAATGGGCAGTGCGTACAGACCCCCGACTGCATCGACAGCCAAGGCACCAGATCGGGATACTGCGGGCCTTAAAGACCCGGTCCTCAGCAGCGAAGCCCAGCAAAGCTCGAACCTCCACAGGAGTGATATCAAGATCCAAGGGGACGCGGGAACCGGTAAACTCAATGCCGGTAATGTACCTCCAGTCCCATGGGGTCAACACGACCTCGCAGTCGAGGAGATGAAGAGACTGCGTCTGGTGGAACCCTCGCTCGGATAAAGCCCTCATGTAACCCCAGGGGCACTGCCGGAAATGATTGTAAAGAAGTGACGAAAGCCCACAAGAATCCACCACCGCCCGGTAGTCACTGTGCAAAGCCGTGTAAAGGGAGTAGATGTTGAACCAGTTGCCCCTCGGCTGAGTAAACTCGGGTACCTGGGGGCAATCACCAAATGGGTCAGTCCGGATAAAAAGGAGAATGGAGAAATTGAAAATAAAATCAGAATAGAACCGAATATACCTCGTTAGCCACGAGAGATGCCGAGGGATGACGACTGAGATCCCGACCCAATAGATCGGGGATCTGCACAGATGCGCCTGACAAGGCACTATGAGGAGCTGGAGCCGTTATGCTGGAGGATGGGTCCCTCTGCCGCGACCTCCGGAGGAGCAACCTCCTCAACGTCCGGGTGATCAGGACGGATGACAAGACTCCGCCAAGCGACGAGCCTGACGGGTACGAGGGGGAATGGGGGCAGGTGCAGCCCTACGACGGCGAACACCCGAAGTCCGAGAGGCGGAGGAGCTACTGGGCGCATCACGATCCATAGCTGGAATAGAACGGGCGAGAAAGAAGGTAAGTTTCCTTTTAAAATTATGTAATGAACATTTCTAATTTTCTAGCCTCATCATATGATTAATGCAACATGATGCATGGTTTATGGTAAAAAAAAAAAAAAAAAAAAAAAAAAAAAAAAAAAAAAAAAAAAAAAAAAAAAAAAAAAAAAAAAAAATCGGCAGAGTTTCCGTTTGTAAATTGGACATCCCAGGCATAAGCCAAAAGTGTTTTCCATCAATCAAAGCCTCTAACAGATCTAAATTGCATTCATATATGTAATTACATCATGTAATGCATGAGTTTATTGCAGAAAAAGGAATAACAGTATGTGGGACCGCCTCATTAACATAAAATAGGACTCACATAGTTGATACATAGCATGTATATATGATGGTACATTACATAGCATTGTAAAGCATACATTTTATCTCTAAACATGCAAATAGTCTAATGTATAGCAAAACATTGACGAAATTGAAAAGTGACCGGTCAAAGTGTTACCTGTAAGCGTGTAGATCAATCCTACCGGAACAGTTTTTGCAGGAAAGTTGAAAAAGATCGACCAAAAAGCCCTTGCGAACAAGAAAAATCGAGAGAATCTCTTTGGGTTACAAGTTGAAAGTGACAGATCTGGAGGAGCCGCGTTGGATTTTAAGGCCCGATCCCTGGCCGCAGATGTATCTGCGGCTGGCCGCAGATCCATCTGCTGCTTGCCGCAGATCCATCTGCGGATGGCCCTGGTGGTCCCCACCGTGCTCCCTTGAAGACATTTGACGTGTTGAAGTGAAAGTTTAACGAGATGGTGACCGGCGACGATACCCGGCCCCGACATGACGATCGACCCGGCGACGATAACCGGCGATCACGAGATGGATGACCGGCGACGATAACCGGCTCCGACAAGGTAACCGACCGGCGACGATAACCGGAGGGTTACGAGTATGGGTGACCGGCGACGATACCCGGCCCCGACATGACGATCGACCGGCGACGATAACCGGCGATCACGAGATGGATGACCGGCGACGATAACCGGCTCCGACAAGATAACCGACCGGCGACGATTAACCGGGGGTTACGAGATGGGTGACGGCGACGATACCCGGCCCCCGACATGACGATCGACCGGCGACGATAACCCGGCGATCACGAGATGGATGACCGGCGGACGATAACCGGCACAGAAAGATAACCGACATGAGACGTTAACCGGGGGTTACGAGATGGGTGACCGGCGACGATACCCGGCCACGACATGACACACGACAGGCCACCATTACCGGCGATAACGAGATGGATGGCCGGCGACGATCACCGGCTCCGACAGATAACCGTGCGGCGACGATAACCGGGGGTTACGAGATGGGTGACCGGCGACGATACCCGGCCCCGACATGACGATCGACCGGCGACGATAACCGGCGATCACGAGATGGATGACCGGCGACGATAACCGGCTCCGACAGATAACCGAACGGCGACGATAACCGGGGGTTACGAGATGGGTGACCGGCGACGATAACCGGCCTCCGACATGACGATCGGACCGGCGACGATAACCGGCGATCACGAGATGGATGACCGGCGACGATAACCGGCTCCGACAGATAAACCGACCGGCGACGATAAACCGGGGGTTACGAGATGGGTGACCGGCGACGATACCCGGCCCCGACATGACGATCGACCGGCGACGATAACCGGCGATCACGAGATGGATGACCGGCGACGATTAACCGGCTCCGACAGATAACCGACCGGCGACGATAACCGGGGGTTACGCGATGGGTGACGGCGACGATACCCGGCCCCGAACGAGACGACAGATTGAAGGAGTAAACCCAAAGACTAACGAACACGGTCAAGGGGTTGATACATTGACACTCTTACGAATGTCTTCATGCATTGCATCTTATGTTGCATCATAAGCTATATGTGTGAGGCATCAGTATGCATTGTCATTCTTACACACTGTCATTCATGCATCAAGTGTCTATTCTTTATCCTGTTCATTTCATTTATCATTTCATAAACATGATAAAGATGGGCAGCTGTAGAACACCCAAATTTTGCGTTTCCTTCTACTAACCATGACAGGAGGGCGAAATCGACAATTGAGCCGGCTTGCGGAAGCAAAGGAGCGGGCACCAGGGCGATGCGCCCGGGCATCGCCGCAATGATTTGGGCAGCCCAAGTCGACATGACAGCCAGGACCGTCCGAGGCAGGCATTTTCCGGAATGGAGGTGGGCACGTGTTGTTCTTCACCGGAAGTTCCCAGGACTGCGGAATACGAGCCTTGTCAGCGAAAAAACCGACGTTCTTGCGGTCGCGGAAAAATCGATGGCGTGGCACGAAAAATCGAGAAAGTCCAAGCCCGCCAGCCGCGTGATAGATATCTGGGGCCAAGTGGAGTTTGCTGCCAAGCACGAAAAACCGTGATGGAATATCAGCACTCAGCAGTCTGAGTTAGTGCGCATGGTGGAGGCGTGCCAGCTGGCCAGCCGCAGATCCATCTTGCGGCCAGCCGCAGTTAGAATATGCGGCTGGCCTTTGGCCAGCCGCAGATTCCATCTGCGGCCAGCCGCAGATAGATTTGCGGCTGGCTTTTGGACAGACTATTTAAAGCCTCGGCAGCAGGCAGCATACAGGGGGTTGGGGCAGTTTGCTTGGAAAGAAGAAGAAATCAGCAGTCATTTTTTCATTTTAGCTCGGGAAAATAGAGAGAAATAGCAAAAAAATTCTTGCAAACAATTGAGAGGAAAAAAGAGTAAAAATTTCCTTTGTTGTTAGTATTATATCCATTATACATCTCATGATTTTCCCTCAATTACACAAGTTTCTACTACTCAATTTTGGGTATCATTTGCAAAGGTGAAAATTCTCATTATTTTTGCAATTTCTATCATGTTATTTTGGGCCCTAAATTTAATTTGAAATTTTCTAAGGATATATTATTTGATGTAATCTATGGATTAGGGATTATTGAGTGAGGGGTTCCATTGGAACAAAATCTCTTCCTAATAATCCGATGATATCTAGGTGTGTGATGAAAATTTCTAGTATTGTTATTATGGGTTGTATATTAGGCGAAATTTTAAATTGAGTGTAGTATTTGTAGGATGTGTTCCTTGTTGTTAGGCAATCTACGTTGGTTATAATTGACGTATTCAATTTGTGAGTGTGTAAGCCAATCGTGGGTTTGTGAGCCTACGGACAAGCGGACCCCGGTGGTTCCAAATCCGATGGATGGACGTTTGGTTGTATGTAATAGAGTTCAACGAGGCTTGTTTTTGTAGTAGTGTAACCGTTGGGCCTTAAAACGAACCGCTTAAGGCGGAGAATATTGGTTTAAGGCCCCGAAAATAGTGAAAATTTTGTGATTGTTGGCCGTTCGGGGGGGGGGAGATTTTGGATGGGCTTTACATGCCCATGGAATCGCCACCCGGACGCAATGTTTACCGGCCACTTGGTCTTTTGATTATGATACACGAAATTGGTTTTCAAAAGCTAAATGTATAAGATTTTCATAAAATCAATCAAATTAGGTTATTAGCTTCACGAAGA